>CAOGCB011536915.1:0-16325 GCA_948266635.1 Cnidoscolus chayamansa | reverse complement strand
AGGGGCATATCTGTAAATTAATATAAAATTTGAAGGGCAGAAGAGGAAGAGTATAATATTTAGATGACAGTGACGCATAAACAAGAGGAAGCCAGCAGCCAAAAAAGCCATCCAAAACTAACTACACAAAGAGCCTTCTCTCTCTGCGCATTTAAAAGCTTCTCTTGTGGTTTTGTTTTCTCTTCTCTCTCTAGCAATTTTTCCATTTCTCTCGACCTCATTATCATAGAATCTCTCTCTCCCTCTTCTCGATCTCGAAACTGTAAGTCTCGAAATGCCCTAATTTTACAGTGTTACATCTCGATCTTCATCTTATTGGCTGGATCCCTAATTTTTGCCTTACAATCTAAATCATTTCCAGCCACTTTTGTAGTGGATTTGTTTTTTGTTTTTATTTTATTTTTTTAGGTTGCATTTAACTGATTTCTGTTATTGGGTTTAATTTGTTGGTTGTCTGCGAATCGATTATCTGATCTGCGATTTGGTTCGAGTTTCGTTTTATTGTTCTGTTTGGTTTTAGTAATTCATTTTCGTTGTGATAGATAGGAATTGGACAATTGTGAGTTTAAATTTTGTAGTTTTAACTTAATTCTATCATGCATTTTGCACGAGTTCTGCATTTTTTTTTATTTGTTATCAACAACAATTTCTTTTGTTATTTGATTTTTTTTTTCTCTTCTTGAGTTGGTTGCGTTTTCCGTAATTTGAGTGTTGGACTCGGGTACCTAACTTTATTAGCCTTGACTTTTGGCTTGCTGTTTAATTTTTTATTAGAGAAGAAAGTAAGATATACGAACAGTATTGGATCATTTGGACTTCAATTAACACTATGTTTGGGAGGAAGTTTATGGAGATGATGTATGGGTTGAGAATTGAATTTGTTTGGAAGGAATTTTTTAAGGGTGCCAAAAACCTCACTTTATTGGTGATTGAGGAGATTTTAATAATTTACCTTATTTTAATAAACCTCACTTCACTTCATGCAAACAATGTAATGATTTTCTTAAAGGGTTTTATACTTTTTTTACTATCCGTTTAATAGGAAAGATTTTGTATTTTTTTTTCTTTCTTTTTTTAGGGGGTTGGGGGGGTGGGGGGGGGGGGTGATATTGCTAGTTCGGGCCTATATTTTTCTAACTTACATTTGGTGTTGTTATCTGCAACTGTCTGTTCAGGGCAACCATGAGCGATGAAGGAGAAAAGACCTGCCCACTTTGCACAGAGGAGATGGACTTGACTGATCAGCAATTGAAGCCTTGCAAATGTGGTTATGAGGTCTGCCACTTTTTTGTTAGTCTAGAACAGCCTTGTTAATTTATATTGAAGTTCAGGATAATCTTAGTTTTTCCTCTTGTATGTTTGTGGATTAGCAACTTCTGCATCGTGCTCTGCTTTCTATAGTTGTATTTTGAAGAATGCTATTTACTGTAGCAGTAGAAATTGATATTTGTTGCACATTGTCTAATTGGTCACTCTTCCAGTCTTCCACTAATTAGTATTCCTATAAGCCATCTGTTGGTGGTCTCTATTTTGCACTGAGAGGATGAGAGGATAGAGAATATGCTATTCTATTTTTTGTAGTCTTTTTTTTAGCTTTCTAGTGTCTTAATTTGTGAATAATTGGCATATACTTCTTTAATTGTTTTCATCATTAATAGCTGATTAAGTTATACTTGCATGTTATGGTCTCTTTCTACTTCATGGCAGATATGTGTCTGGTGTTGGCATCACATAATGGACATGGCAGAGAAGGAGGATACAGAGGGGCGGTGCCCAGCATGTCGGATCCCTTATGACAAAGAGAAAATAGTAGGGATGGCTGCTAGCTGTGGAAGGTTGTTTACTTGTCTTCACATTAACTGATTCTATTGATACCTGGTTGTTAAAGTATTTGAAGATTATATTGATTTCTGTATTTCCTTTCCCAAGATTGGTTGCTGAAATTAGTATCGAGCGTAAGAAGTCACAGAAGGCAAAGACAAAACCATCTGAAGGAAGAAAGCAACTTAGCAGTGTCCGAGTGATCCAACGGAATCTTGTGTACATAGTTGGGTTGCCTCTTAATCTAGCAGATGAAGATGTAATCTCTCTCTCTCTCTCTCTCTTTTCAATCACTCACTTTGTTAGTTTTTTTTTCTCTCCCTCTCTCTGGGTCACTAGCTAAATGAAAGATTTCAATTTTAAGCAGCTTCTGCAGCGTAGAGAGTATTTTGGCCAGTATGGGAAGGTTCTAAAAGTGTCTATGTCTCGAACAGCAGCTGGTGCTATTCAGCAGTTTCCAAACAATACTTGTAGTGTGTAAGTGTAAATGCCTTTACAATGTCTTTGCTGTTGTCAAGTCCGTTGGAACACTGGTTGACGCTTTTTTTTAACCATTATCAATGGGGCTTCCACATTGAAATTTATACAGGGAAGTTGGATTCCTTGATCTTAAGTTACTGATAACAAGAGTACTGATGAATTTTCTTAATCTCTTTTTTTCTTTGTTTATTATACGTTATTCTACAAAGTTGTGGCTTCTCCTCGTTTTTATTTATATTTTCTCCTCCATTAATGCAGTTGTTCAGTTGATCCCTTTTTCTAAAGGTTTGCTAACTTTTTTTTTTGCAGATATATAACTTACTCAAAGGAGGATGAAGCAATTCGTTGTATTCAGTCTGTACATGGATTTGTCTTGGATGGTAGATCTCTAAAGTATGTGCACCCTTACATCTTTGAAATTTTTTCTTGAATAATAGGTTCAAGGGTCCATATGTGCTTATGATTTGGCCAATTTCAGGGCATGCTTTGGGACCACAAAATATTGCCATGCGTGGCTGAGAAATGTGGTATGGTCCTTGTTTAAATCTTCTTATCTCATTGGACTTATGGATTGCTTCCTCATATTTTCTGGAAGAAAAGAGATGAGTAGCATACATTTTAATGAAATTCTACATTTTAATGAAATTCTTCTTTTTTCCCAGCCTTGCACCAATCCAGATTGTCTATACCTGCATGAGATAGGTTCCCAAGAAGACAGTTTTACTAAAGATGAGATAATATCGGCGTACACCAGGTATGTTTGTTTTCCAGTTGATGACAATGGGATTTAATTTAACTGAAAATTTTCTTGCAGTTTATTGTGTTGGGAATGGGTAAATATATGTTCCTTGGTTTGGGAGTAGATGTTTAGAAGGATACTTTATGATACTGCTTGTATTTTTTTTTTTTTAACGTCTTCCACCACATATGGTAGGTGCGATATTGAAAGTAATGAGAATTGATTATAGCTCAAAGCTGAGTCAACAAATAGATAATGTTCATATTCGTTGTTTGAGTTGTAGTCGATTTTTAATTGGTGCTCCTAAGTTGATGTGTGTTGACTAAATTTAGATCTCTAGTTTGTCTGCTTTCCCTTTGTCATTCTCCTATCATCAGTGGTGATTGTATACTGTTCTTTTTATTTTAATATTTTAGCTTGAAGCTAATGTGTTAGCAAGTGTTGCTTGGAATATTATTTTTTTCTTAAAATCTTTTGCATTGGATGATTAGTTAACTCATTTTGGTTTTGAAGGAGTAGAGTTCAACAAATTTCTGGTGCAACAAACAGTATGCTATGGCGTTCAGGGAGTATGTTGCCTCCACCTATAGATGATTATAGCAGCAATAGTTCATCTTCTGTAGCAAAACCTATTGTCAAAAATACTTCAAATGTAAGATTTTGTTGCTTATCTAACAAATTATTCATTTTCTGGGAGAAAAAATAGTGCAGTGGTGAGTTATAGTTCCTTTTGTATTCTATACATTTTGCTTTATCACTAGATAACTGCATAGTGGAATTTATTCATTTCTTCTCCTCCTTACTGTTCCTTTGTGAAGAAACATCAGTCATTGAAATGTTGTGCAATTATCAAAACCCTGAGATACACCGTTGTAGGTGGCTGTGGTTTTAATTTGGTTATATATGTATATATATCGCAGGATACTATGAGTACAGGCAAGGGTTCTCCTCCGAATGGAAGCTCTGGTAGATCTATTGCACTTCCTGTGGCAGCTGCATGGTATGTCAAATCACTTGTGTGTCATCTTTGCTTTTTTTTGTCAGCATTCCTGAATAGCATCTCTTCCAGGGGAATGCGTGCTTCTAGTCAGCCACAAGCTGGTAGTTCGACATCTTCAAATGCTACTAAACCAAAACCGGACACAGTTAACAGCACATTAGCACTCTCAGCAGCAGTTGCAAGTACAAATCATGCCTCTACATTGCATAATGACGTGGGGAAAAAGGCAACTTGGAATGAGGACAGTCAAATTACCAATAGTAAAGGCCGACAAGATCCTTTGATTTCTGCAAACCCACAAATTGAAGATTTTCCAGCCAACATACCAGATAAACCAGCCACCATTGATGTTACTGCTGCTGTAACATTAAGTAGTCAGTCATCTAGTTCTCCATCTAATTGTAATGACTTGGGCTCAACTATAGTGTCGAATGGTAAAAACTCCTTTGTTCATGTTGTGCCATCTTTTGGGCATGAAAAGGTGGGAATAGCTGCTAGTGATAAGGAATCAATAAAGGTTGACAGTAATCCTAGAACTGAGGTTTATGGCGCAACTAGAAATGGTAGCCCACTTAGAGATGACAGTGTGATAAAATCACCTTTATCACCTAGGAATCGAGGGTTACAACAATCATATGCTAGCCAACATAGGGAACCTTTGGCTTCAACAGGAAGTGAGATAAATTGTGGTCCAAGAGAACAGCAGCCTGATTGGAGATCAGATCTTCAAATTCAATCGGTTACAAATATTGTTTCCGAAGCGGAGGAAGATATAATATCATTTGATAATCAGAGACTCAAGGATCCAGAAGTTGTGAGTCATTCTTCATACCTGCGAAATTCAGCTAATATTTCAAATCATTCTAGGTCTCATTCTTTACAACACAATGAGACTTTTTGTGCTGTTAATCTAGATGCTAATCCTCTATCCATGGATAATAGAGTTGGTAACCACACACTTGTGCATGCAACTAGCAATACTGTAATATCAAATGGATATCCTGAGAAATTGCTCAGCAATTCTGCTCGTTTGGATAGAAATGATGGGGAAGGGGAGCACAAGGGAAGATTTCAGGGTGATGTTACAGCATTAGATGTGGGTGAGAACAGAATAATTTCGAATATATTGTCGCTAGATCTTGATGGGTGGGATGACACGTTAACATCACCACAGAATTTAGCAAAATTGTTGGGTGAAACTGATCAACAGCCTAGTTCTCTCAAAATGTCGGGTTCCTGGAAAGTTCAAAATAACGGTCAGTCAAGGTTCTCTTTTGCAAGGCAAGAGGAATCAAGAAATCAAGTAGTTGATGTTGATCCATCTTATAGTGTTTTTGGGAAGTTGACGAAGAATCTCTCATATAATCAGGATTTTTCAGACAAAAGAAACTCATATTTGGATAAGGTTGGGATGGGTAATGGTTTCTCTACATGTAATTTTGAGGAATCTGAAAATTTTACCAGTGGTTCTTCAGTTTTTTCTTCTAACAAGCCATCTGGTGAGTATTTATTTTCTTTGAATCCTAAGTTGAAAAGTACTTTTCTTGTTTAAAGCACAACTCAGTTACTGGAAGTGAGAATTGGCACTGATTTCTCTTATATCTGTAAACTCAAGAACTGAAAGCCAGAGACGAGAATAAAAATTTGAAATTCAAAATCCCCATTCCTCATTTCTTGATTGCTAAAATCAATACAAGCCTCATTATAACATTAATATTCCAATTGTTGTGGTTTTGTGTGATTCATTAAGTTCTTTTATGTTATTTACATTGAGTCCGCCGTAAGATTTTTAATCTAATATGTGTGGTGTACATTGCGGGTGCCACATTCCTATTTTCTGCCTGGAGTTGGTAGTTCAATGTTTTTGAAAAGATCTTGTGACAAAAAGCACAGGGTGCTGAAATCTTCTTGTGCTGCGCTTTTTTCTTTGACTTCTACTCTTGCTTAATGTTGTCCGCTCTTGGTAAACAAAATTCAGGTTTAAGTTTGATTATGGGTGAGTTTGGCATTTGGTCAACCGCTTTTCTAAGAAGAGTAAGATGAGGATTTTGAACTTCCATAAATGACTATTATTGGATTTGCTGCTTCTTATCTTTGAATTGTCCATTTGGTTGCAAAAAAGAATTCGTTTTTGTTGTTGATAAGGTGAAAATGATTTGTGGCCAAGTTATGATACATTTGGCTGAAAGTATGATTTGTATAAGACATTTTATGGGAGGCCATAATAATTTAACAGGTGATTGCCTTGTACCTGTAATATTTTTTTAATTAAAATTTATATCCTGTCATATTGCTTTATTTGCAATTACGCAATCTTTCTATTTGTTTTCTAAATTCAATTATAATCATGTCTTGTTCCTTGAAAACGTCATGCCTTAACAATGCATGCTGTTCCTCAGCTATTATTATTATTAATTTAAATTTAATCTTTTGTGAAGGGTTCAAGTTTTTTATTTTTTATTTATTTTTGTATCAAAACATGATTGAGCGGTTTGTTTTTGAGATGGATATTATACTAAACATTAATTTTGTTATTTAGCAGTTTCGAGAGCCCAAATTTCTGCCCCTCCTGGATTCTCTGTTCCTAACAGAGCTCCACCCCCTGGCTTTTCTTCTTATGAGAGGATGGACCAGATTTTTGATACTGTATCTGGTCAGTTTCCATATCTGTTTTTCTGTCTTCATTCATCCATCATGATTTTTGTTTCAAAATTGTAATCTTTTCCTCTTTCTTCTATGAAGGGAATCACATGCTCGACTCTTCTTCCATGCTGAGAAATTTCTATCAGCCACCTTCAACTGGAAACATTAGTAGCAGTGCGGATATTGAGTTCATGGATCCTGCTATTTTGGCGGTTGGTAAAGGGAGACTTCAAGGTGCGGTTAACAATCCAGGCTTAGACATGAGAACAAATTTCCCAAAACGGCCAAGTGCCTTTGAGAATGAGGCAAGACTGCAGTTATTAATGCAGCGATCTGTCTCACCACACCAGAACCTGAGATATGCTGAAATTGGGGATAGCTTTTCTTCGCTTACAGATTCCTATGGCATTTCTTCTAGGCTTGTGGATCAATCACAAGTGAGCAATCTATCTCCTTTTATGCAAATGTCCCTTCAGCATTCTAGGAATGGACTTTTGTCAAATGGGCACTGGGATGGCTTGAACGAGGTTCAAGGTGGAAACAATCTAGGTGTGGCAGAACTCCTCCGTAATGAGAGACTGGGATTGAACAAGTTCTACAATTCTGCATATGAAGATTCTAAGTTCCGAATGCCTAGTTCAGGAGATTTGTATAACAGAACATTAAGATGGTAATGCTGTTGGAGTGACAACCTTTTACCTCGCTAGCAATGGCCAACGGAGAAGCATAAATGATCTGTATGCAAATAATGGCCTTGTAATGAAGGATGGGACAAACTCATGACTGGTCTCTTTAGGCAGCCTGATGAAGGATAATATGCTCCCGAAAATAGGGGTCTTGAAGGCAGCAGGTAATAGTAATTTTTTCACGTGTCCTTGTGTGGTAAATTTGCTATCATTGGCTGATATTGAAAGAAAGTTGTTTTCTGAAATCAGCATAATTTCATCCCTGATCATTAATTTGCTTTTCTTGTGCTGTCGGCCAAAAAAATGGTGTTTAATAAACTCTTAATTGCCAGTTTCTCATAGTGATTTGGTGACTGCATACGATGTGAAATATGATGTTTAATAGTTGAACTAATGCAGTTAAATTAATTATACTAAAGGCTAAATTTAACGAATTTTAATTTGCAATAAAGTATATGAACTTCCAACTTTATTGATTATATGTATTATTATTATGTATTTTACTGTTATAAATTTAAGTTTACATATGTTATTTTTAAAGTAAATAAGTTCTGTGAAATTTAACTACAAATAAAAGCAAAAAAAAGCCTTGAAATCTGGTTGAGAGCTTTGTTTTAACTTTTTTCTAATTTGGTTGTAGTGATAAAAGAAAAGTTGCATGGGAGCATGGATGACCTCATCAATGAGTGCAAAGATTGTTTGATTTACCAGTTTGGTTTTGTGATGTATTACTGTATACAGGTGGATAAAAGCTGCAAGCTGCAATTTGATATGAACATTGTATTATGAAATGTTGTATATCGTCAAAACTGGCAGGTTGATCCTCCAGTTTTTTTTAAGTGTTTTGGTCTTTTTTGTTACATAGGAAAAGAGTAAAATTTGGTTGCTTCTGTTTCCAACTAAATATATGAAAGCTTGAAACCTCTTCAGTTTGGCTTTTGATAATTTGGTTTCTTCACAGTTAAATACAACAGCATCAATTTCTCGTTCTTTTTTGTGCATCCATCAACATAATTTTGGAGTATTATGAGTGTTTAATCTCATGACGCAGTATTTGCCCTCAAAACCAATTTGGAACAAAAAAAAATCCCTTTCCCTCATTGATTCTCAGTCCCATGAGGAACCTCCATTATGCATTTTTTCGATTATACATATATAGAGTATGATAACTATTTTTGGGTGGAGTAAAATGGTAAAAGTGATTTAAGGGAAAACTAAAAAAATATATATTTTATTAAAAAATTAAAAGGCTGATTTATACAATATGTAAAGATATATTACTCATTTTAACAGATTTAAATATTTGCCTATTCAATTTCCTATCAAAAAGAAAATGAATATTATGATGAAAGAAAAAGCTGCAACTGTATAAAGTTAACTGGGTATTGATAGAATGTATTTTAAGTTTCCAAAATACTCTCTATATATTAATTATTAAATTAGAAATTTTATTTGGAGCATTTGGTTTTTAAGGTATTTAATTGTTTTAATAAATTTAAAATTTTGTAAATTAATTTTAGTTTTGGACAATAATTGCAAACTAATCCATAATTAGAATGTTGTCACGATGCCAAACTACCGAAAGCTACTTATACATTAATTGCATATAAATGTTTAGTAATTGAGAATCTTCTCTTTCAAAATTTCTCTTAAAAATCTCCAAAAATTTAGGTAATATATCTTCATTTTCTCTCTTTCTTTTTAATTTTAAAATTTTAATTTTCAGACTCAGATTCTATTTAAACCGAACACATCCCTCTTAGTGAAATTTGTTGTATTCTTTTTTGGCATTTCTCAGGAATGAAATCAATATTTTTATAAAAAATAATAATCCACTTAGATTGGGTAATGAAAAAGAGGGAAAAAAGAAGTGCTTAAATGAAATATATATATATAATGGGATTTGATGGTGTGGTCTCCTTAAAAGATGCCAGTGTCACCCTCTCTGCCTTTTTTTATTTTAATACTACAAAATTTGCATCCACATCAGCACTCCAAAGCTTCCCATACCAATTGGAGTGGTTTCATTTAGTGCCACGTGAACCCTTCATTCCCATCCTCTTTTATACCCATTCATATGAATGTGGCTCCTACCCCTCTATTTTCAACAATGATGGTGGAGTTGAGTAGACAATTCCAATTGGGTTTGGCCCACCACTTCTCATATCTGCCATTCGATGATATGTCTCAATGACAAAGCCCTCTCTAAATAAACATATATGCTTGCTGTCGAAAACCCATTTTATGTCAAAGTAAATTTGCCTTCTCATTCAATTCTTAGCTTACCTTGTTTATAACAAAAGTTTGATTACAACATGTAGTATTATGAATTTGAACCCAAAAAAAAAAACTAACTAAAATAGATCAATTATAGAAATAACCCATCATTTCTATCTCTTTCCTTCAATCCAAACGGCAACTAACGCATAAAGAGAGAATTGTTGAGAGATTTGACAAACGAAGGGTATATGTTTTTTGGTTCCTCTTTATCAAGTGGCGCATCAACAGTGACATGAAATTCATGAATGCACGTATGTGAAATGTCGCTCTTACGTGGCTGCTCCCTCACTTGCCAATTCGCATATATAAAGAAGAGCACACAACCAACTCTTGCTTGATTTCAAGTAACATTTTCTGAAACAATTTTTATTTAGTTTTCTATTATTAAACCAGCTTCTCCACTAAGTTTTTTTTTCCCCCAAGCATATTTAGCCTTGAATACCATTGAAATATAATGACCCACTTTATTTTACCATGTATAGATAAAGAAAAATCGAATTCGAGCTATCAAACACGTTCTATATCTGAAAATACCAAAAAAAAAAAAAGAATCTTGGAAAATATTTCAAATGATAAATAAATAGAAATTACTTACTAATTCATTCTTTAATGTGGTACATGTTATTAGTTTTTGTAATTTGAAGTAAAACAATTGCTTTAACATATATATGGCATAAACATAGTTGACTTAAGGAAGTATCGATCTAATTGGTAAATGCAAAATGGAGGAAGAATACGTAATTGATGAGCTCATTAGTCTTTTACATGAGACATGAAATGCTTTTTGTTGATGTAACCATTGCGACAAAAGTAGAATGTAATAGAGCATAATATTGTAATGCTTACTAGCTGACTCCCATATTGTTTAGTGCCTTTCAAAGTCACATTCAACTAGGGATTTGCAATATCTTTCTACACCCAGATCCCCCTTTTCCCCTTAGTGGCAATTACCTTTTCTCAATCTCTTACTCTCTTTTCTTTAACCTTTTCTCAATCTCTTCAGATTTTGCTATCACCCTTTTAAGGTTAACAGTGACAAGTCTCTTTGAATCCTAAAGATTAGTCCTTCAATTTTGGAAGAGGCAAATACCTATCTATCTATGTTGTGCCAAAGAATATTATCATTCATCAAAGTTGGTTCCTCTCCCACTTGTAAAAAAGCATTATGTTATGTACCAATCTATTTCGCCACTGCATCATGTACCATGCGTTCTAGTTGTACTACCCAGCAGTTAGTGGAGCATATTTTTGCTAGTGTTACGAGGTATTGTACACTCGTCATCTGAAGATGTAGGACCCTACAAAGATTGAACCAATCTGCAATACATCACACATCAGGAAAAAGTGCAGGAAAAACGAGTTTGAACACATAAAAGGAGCTGCTAAGGTTATGTTCCCCCTTAGAAACAGACATATTACAAGAATGTTAAATGCCTGATAAACACTTGCAAATGGGATTAGTTTTCTTTACATATCCAACAAAGTAATGATTTATCAAAGAGAAAATGCATTTGTATCAATTCAATATTTTCAATTGTATCATGATTATGAATTGATAGCATTGCTAGTTTTTTAGTTCTACCTCCGTCCAGTGCAGAGGGAATGGTTATGGTGGAGCTTGCGGTGGCTTCACTGGACAATAGAAGCGAGAGGTGCTGGTAGTCATAGTAGCAGGTGGTGCAAAACATAAACTCTGGGCTACTTGGTTGAGAGTTTTCGATGGAAGAATGGCAGCAGAAGGAGGTGTAGCTGAAAAAGAGAATCCTGATGATGCTGCAGTAGAGAACATTGTCATTGGGGTAGCAGTGGCATGACCGTGCATTTGCCATACCCAGTTGGGGAGTCCCTGTGAAGAACCTAATTCAATTCTCTTATCTGGAGCTCTTTCCTGCTGAAAACAACTTGTGCTTTTAGTTACAACGGACACAAGAAATGTGTTTTCACAAGAAGATTTATTCTTAATTTACGGTACAGTGGTAAAATAACAGTTTTTCTTCAGTTTGATGTTCTGTTGACATGAAAATCAGTGAAATTCCTTTCAATGGCTAGAAAAAGGAAAAAAAAAAAACCAGTTTGAAGAACATCAGATTTCGTACATAGTAGAAACATCAGACGATTCTACTCCATCAAACTACTAGTCCTTGCTATTTCAAAAAAATTAAAAGAATAGCTGTTTGCTCTGTTTTTTCTTATGGAAAAAAAATTGAGTTATTGAATCTAGGGTTAAACCCTTCACACTTAACGGGAAAAAAAGTTCGTTCAACATCAAGTAGGTCACTTCCAATTACATGCTCAAACAGAGAAACCATTAGTAAATTAAGCAGCCAATAACAGTAAATTTTTGGTGACGGGGAACAATGAATACCTCATCAGAAAAGAAACTAGGATAAACGCTGTTCCAGGACATTGGTTGATCTGGCTCTTTGAATGGAAGATCACTGGCCATTAGAGCCGTCGAGTTCTCCTGCACAGTCAGACAACACCGAACATAAACCTTTGACAACTATAAAACTAAAATGACCATAAATTTTTCAACAGCTAGGCAATGCCTTGATAGAAAAATGCCTACAAGGATCATCTGCCGACAGTAGAAATCTAATAAAGAAAAGAATGTTCCAAAATTCGCACAATATAGGAATATATAACAGAAAATACTTATATTGAAATATTGATGAGTCAAATATTACCCTCGAACTCTTGCTGTCCATGTCAAACGGACCAAAGTGAAACTGTAGACGCCCCTCATTTTCCTTGGGACCATCAACCAAAGAAGGGGATATCCCCAAATTCAGATCAAGATTGTGTCCGCCACCTGCTGCAGAAACCACTTTAAACCCATTTGCAAACATGGATCAATTTTAAATTATAACATATTATTTAATCAAATAATACCTTCATTACTAGCCTCCGAGATCATCTCCCCTTCATATGTGCTGGGTTCGAAGTTGGTCACTGCCTCCCTTCCATTGCATTTGATAGCCGCCTTGTCATAAGCCCTGATTTCCAGAAAATCAAAAGGGAGACATGTTGGATGGTACGGTATTGAGGATGAGATTCAGGGTAATAAATTGAGTATCAGAAGAGTGTAATTCATGATCATTAAGACCTTGCAGCTTCTACTTCACTGTCGAACAGCCCAAGATAAATATACCTGCATGCAAGCATCGTAATCTTCACGATGAAAACACCATCGCCAATTATTTCTTCTTTGAAATAGGCAGTTCTACTATTGTTTTTCCATACAAGGGCGAAAAAACCCATTTGAGAATTCATTTGAAATCAATTCTCACTTTGCATGCATATGAATTTAAGGGTGTCGTATAACTAATCTCAGAACAACATGAAACAAATCTTAACTTCCTTGAAATGAATTCTCACTTTTTGCCAAGGAATTGCCCCATTCTTGCTTCCCATCGACCACACTTATGTAGCGTCACCCCTCGATATTTTGAGCTCCCTCTTGAGAAACCAGTGCTCTGGCGACGAAGTATGTGTACAAATTCTTCTTTCGTCAGGTTCTTCATCTGCCAGTTGGTTAAAATTAGATAACCTAATCAGATATGGATGCATTAAACCACCATCGAAGCAAGCTGAATTTACTCAAATCGGCACCACAGTTATCCAACCTGTTTCAGATCCTCA
Source organism: Cnidoscolus chayamansa (assembly GCA_948266635.1). Lineage (NCBI taxonomy): Eukaryota > Viridiplantae > Streptophyta > Magnoliopsida > Malpighiales > Euphorbiaceae > Cnidoscolus > Cnidoscolus chayamansa. The sequence goes on along the minus strand of CAOGCB011536915.1, from coordinate 3,034 downwards.
TCATAGTCGCTGAGACTGAAATTAATGTCAGCATCAACACCTCTAAATTTGATAGCAGCTCGATCATAGGCTCTGGATACAAAAATCCGGGTAAGAATACTAGGGGAAAAAGAAAAGGCGAGCGGGTGAATAAGAACAAAATATCAACATAATTAACCTTGCCGCAGCATGAGCAGTGTCAAATCCACCTGAATAAATTCAACTTCAATGTCAATTAAACACATAACCCTCGCGGTGAAAATAAATATTTTCGTTGCTAATACAATTTAATTATGAATTTATGATTGAATAAACAGAACAACATCACATCCATACCCAAATAGACTTGTTTCCCACAATCCCTGCACGAAAAAGGAAAGTACCAAATAATTAACCGACGATTCCAAATTTGGAAATTCAGTAAAACAACGGATCATTTTCAGTTCAAATATTATTTCTTCATTAACATAACTTTTCCAATAGAAAGTAAGCTACATTAAATAAAATTCAGATCCAATAAGACAGTAAACGCACGAAACAATCCAATTCACCCACGGTATTCAACCAAACACATCCAAATTCGTTAACATTTTGACTTCAAGGGAACAAACATGTTAGCAGTTAAAATAAAATTGCCTGAAGAACAAATACTAAATTTAACCACCAAGTCAAAACCCGTCAAAAATTAAAGAAAGCTAGCTATAATTCAATTAATTAACTAAAAAAACATAAAACCCATGAGGAAAAAAAAATCAATATATCGTACCAGATATGAGATTCCCATCGTCCAGTTCTCCTATAGAAGGTGACTCCTCTGTATTGCGAACTCTTGGACCTGGGACCCCTCCTGCTCTTCTTTACCTGCTGCAACGGTGGCTGCACCACCCGCACCTCTCCATCACCAATATCTTGCTGCCTTTCAAACGAGAGATTGATCCGGTTCTTAGAGGCGCCTTGCCCAAAAAAATTTCCGTAATCTCCAGCCACTCCCTTCCCATTACTGAGCGGGAAAAACTCTTTGGTGACAACAGCGACGTTTTCATTCTCATTTCCTCCCCCACCACCATCCACTTTCAATATGTCGAAGTTGAAAGTGAACATACTACTAGTATTGTTATTACTGCTATTACTAGCATCACCAGTGCAGGCGCGTGTAGAGCACGAGTCGTCGTTGCTGGAGGCGTCCGCATTGACGATTGATGAATTTGACGTCCCCGATCCTTCCGGGTACTGGTACTGATACTCGTCCATCAAAACAAAAGAGCCCGCGTTCTGAATCGACTCGGACGATTCAGCATTCAGATTAAGATCCAACATAGTAGTACCTATCTTCACAAAAGATACACGCTAGATTCTACTCGTTTTCTCGCCTCACCCAAATTCAGCTCAAAATTTTAAGCTAATTTTAGCTCAAATAGCTACAAAAAAAAACAAAAACAAAAACAATTCAGCTTCGACGAGCGTAATTTTTCTTGCAAAATAAGAACAATCCAAAGCCGGAAACCGATCGGATCTTCAAACAAAAAAAAAGTTCAAAGCACCGAAGGTAAACCAATATAAACCGAGGTATTAAAAAAAGAGCAGAAATCTGTTTTGATATATAGAAAAAAAAAAACAGAAAGCGATAGAGAGAGAGGAGTCAGTTCTGATCACCGGAGGAAGCTTTCCGGCAGCCGGAGAAGAATCTAAAGAAGAGAAAAGGAAAGGAGGACGGAAGGAGAGCGACGGAGGTGAAGCATTTGTGGAATCATCGGCGAGTAGGTGATTCCATTGAAGAGAGATAGGGATGGGACGTTTGAGGGAACATTTCAGAGGGTGATTTTTAAGGGGGCAATGGACAATATATAAACATTTTCTCTCTCATTTTAGCTGCACATACAACTGGCTTGGCCGGTCACCGGTCACTCCGTACAGCATTCTTTTCGTTGATATTGCCAAGAGAGATTTTTTATAAAAAAAATTTATATTTATTTATTTAATTTTACTTTGCTGCAGAGCAGGACCATACCATGACCTGCAGTTCTTATTTACTAACAACTTGGAACATTAATACACATCGAAAATATATTTTTTTTTTCTTCGTCCTAATAATCCACTATTTTTCTAAAAATATATAAATAAAATTACAGAAAATTATTATAAGTGGTAAAAAAAATTTAAATAAACATATATTTTATACTGAATAAATTTCTTAAAATATAAAATTTTATAAATATTTTATACTTAATATTTAAATTCTAAAAATTATTATTAAAAATAAATAAATAAATATATATATATATATATATATATATATATATTGTAATATAATTAGTAAAGGGTGATAATGGGAAGTCTTTCTATTTTTTATTATAAAATTCACTTATTTTTAATAAAATAAAATAAAATATTTAATATTATATTTTTAAGAATTAATATTAATGACTATATTTATTATATTTTTTTATATATCCTAAAAAATTTAATGTAATATTTAATTATTTTAATTTAAAATAAATAGTTATAATGGACATTTTCACACTAAATTAATTTTATAAAAAAATTATAATAAATTTTATTTTTAGAATAATAAGAAAAAATAGTTATTCTTATTAAAAGTATTGTTGAGAGCAATAATAAATAAATTAATATTTTATTAATCAATATTAAATTTATAAGTAATATTTACCAATTTAATTAAAATTGAAACTTTGTTTTAATGTGTCACCAACTAGATTTATATTGTGCTGTCAAATTAAAAGCACAATAAGTAAATTTGATGTAATTTAATTTCAAAATTAAATGCAAAAAAATAAATGGAGTTTCCATTTCAAGGAATGTCATTTTTTTTTCTATTTCAATTGGTCACTTTAGAGTTTGTAAATGTCATTTATGCACATGTGATTATTATGGACATGTAGTAGAATTTTGTAGATCTTGCATGGGGATATAATTATAAATATTAAGAAAAAAAGGGTTTAAAATCTAAATTAAAATAACTTATTTTCTATTAACACAAATTTAATTTGATAATAGATATTTATTAGTTGAATTTGAGATATCTTAAATTTAATAT
>CAOGCB011535061.1:0-12186 GCA_948266635.1 Cnidoscolus chayamansa | reverse complement strand
ATAAAGAGAAAAAAAAATGGTACACTCGGACAGTCTTGTATCAATTAATCAATTTGTGTTCCATACAGATTTAACAATAGGAAGAAAAAGAAAGAAAAAAAGGGCAACTAGTATACATACATATATATAAGATACACATTGCGACAGCCCAGCACATCAGCTGTGAGAAATTGCTACCTGCAACCCTTCAACAGGTAGGAAGAAGGACTTGAGAAGGTCATGGAAGTTGAAGATCTCCCCTTTTCCGTTCCCTTCCCGGGCATCTCACATTCACTGAAGTCGAGGGTACGGCATTCAGCTGACCCCTTTATTCACAACAAAACAAAAAATAAATAAATAAATAAATATGAATGTTAAATTCTTTCATTGTACATAATATAAGGAACAAATTTTGGCATCCTGAACTCCAATTGAGGCCATGATCAAGGATATGCTGATAAAAAAGAAAGTTGTACGTACCGAAACAATTGAAGCCAAATGGGAATTATTCTCAAGCTGATTAGTTGGTGCACAATGGTTATCCTGGTGTACAATGGAGCGCCTTTTTTCTAATATTGTTTCAGGAGTTTCATTTCCCAAAACTTCCAAGGCATCAGCATATGCAGAAGCAGTGTGCTCGCTTAACTGCTTCATCAATGAAATGGCATCATAGCTTCTCTCCCCAGGACTCATAAAATATCCAATATCCTGGAAAAGAAAAGGCATTTTAAAAATGTCGAAGAATCTAGTAAACAAAAAAGAGAAGTTGTATACCAGTGCTTCTCATACCTCAACAGATATGTCTGTGTCAACCCTTGGGCCAGGCAGAAAAGAATTAATGAACCAAGGAGACTTCCAAGCTGAAGGAGATTCAATACTCCTCTTGAAAGGAGTTTCACCAAATCTAAAAATGAGAACCATGGAAGAAACAACTCATAAGGAAAAGATCACGTAGGATCAAGAACGACTACTAAAGTAACAAGTATAATAGGGTGAGAAGCTAAGAGTGAGAAAGCTTAAACGTACATGCTGAGATTTTCAGTACCAGAATCATTCCCATTATTATCAATTGTGTTCTCAAAAGGTGCTGATGTAGATGCAAGTAAATGATTTTCATGATGCTTCTTGTAAATGGTAGGGGATCTAACAACTATGCATGAATTTCCAGATGAAGATTCGGAAGCAATGCACTGTTCTGACAAAGTTCCCAATATTCTACGGTATAAATTCTTAGGCGTTTGAGAACTTGGACCAGATGCTTTGTCTCCTTTAAAATCAACTTGATCGGAAGAAAATAAAAGATCATTCATGTTGTCTTCACCACATACTCCAGAAAGCTGTTCTGCCTGTCAAGAGAAAAAAAGAAAGAAAGATATATAATGAATTTGGAAAAATGGAATGAAAGTTATCATAGGTACCATGACAAAAAGAAAAGGATAAGAATGTGAAATTGTGCAACCAGAATTAATGAAGCAGAGTCCTGCTAATCTAAAAGTTATAACTGGATAACTCAGTAGATTTAATATCCAATCAGATATGCCCACTCACAAAAAGAAACAAGAGAGAAAGAGAGAAAAATAGATAACGAAGGAAAGACTCACATGTTGGCCACTAGCATCAATATGAACCTTAATCTTAGCATCACCATCAACAGTCCCTTGCTTCTTGTCATCCTGGGAATTAATGCTTTCACAATCTTTCTCAGAAATTTTGTTGTCTACAAATGCAGAGTTTTCTCTCCCCTTTCCTTGTCTACCTTCAGGGGCAGGATCCATATTTTCTTTGTCTTCAAAGGTGGATCCATTGCTCCCTTTCTGATTAGATGGTGACAGGAGAGATGCTGTGTGTGTGTCACTCTCATCAAACAGAACTTCCAACCTTGAAAACTCCTTCGTCAAACTAGATGTCATGTCAATCTCAAGTTTTTTGTCTATTCTTCTATCAGACAAAGGTGACAAAAAATCACGATTCCGTTTCTTCAATATGGATGGTGTACCAGTGAAAGTCCTAGCAGCACTCTTCAGCACCGCATCGGGACTATCATCTCGAGAAGGCGACTCCCATAACCTAAATGGAGTGATGCAGTTCATGGATGACATCATTAGTTGACGGATACCAAGAGGGCTATACTCTTGTTGCATATCAGTACCAGATTGTATAAGGTCACAGCTAAGAAAAGGAATATCCAAGCTTGGAAAACGTGGAGGTTCATAGCATAAAGTTCCTGCATCCTCCAGTTCTGCGTGCATGTTTGGCATTTTATCCAGAGGACATGATTGTATGGTATCAGAACCTGAAGGAAAAGTATCCAGAGGCACTAATTTTGAAGGTTCCGTAAGATAATGTTGCTCTTGCATATCTGTGTTACCTGTACCATCACCACAGGGAGATCTATCAGTGCCATTGGTGTATATAAAGCCATCATGTGCACTACTAATAATGAACTCTTGTCCATGGGCTGCAAAAGAGTCATTAATTAATTGATTTGGTTCCCTTCTGCAAGTTAGATTACAATCATCAGCTGAAAGTAATGAAGGGCCAGATGGTTGACCGCATGAAGTGGCCAATACAACAGATTTAGAAGGACTAAGTGATTGTGCAGTTCTTTCAATTTCAGATATCTGGTAGTTAGTTGACTGACAGTTTAAGGAATCTATACATGCAACTGAATTTGAGGCCTTCATAAAATTCCCACAGGAGAAAATCCCACCATTCATTGCATCTGAAAATAAGAACTGGCAACATTCATCATCTGATATCAAGATATGGTCTGGTTTAGCAGAACCTGCGCAGATGTTTCCCATGGAAGTTTGAAATGGAACATTCACCAGTTCATGGCTTTCATTAGAAGCTATACAATGAGTTGATAACCCTGATGATTCCTGCCCTACTTCTAGAGGAGAAATGTTAGGCAACTCCTGTAAGTTCAATTGATAATCGCTGCTTGCAGAAGCTATAGCATTCTGTGAGAAATTTTGCTGGATAAAGTCAGAAGAGCAACCCACTTCACAAGGTATTTCTGGGATGGAAAAAGTGACATCTCCCACCGACTTGAAGTATTGTGCTGAACAAGATGATGGACTAGAGCTTCGCCCCTTTCTTAAGCCACACTCTTCAGCAAGCTGGAATTCTTCCCTTGCATGTAAAACTGCATTACCTAAGCCACTGGCAGTTTGAGAGCAGCCAGCAATTATCGACTCTTGACTGCATTCTGATATTTCATCTGTTTCTGTTCCACATTTTGGGCCAGTATCATCTCCACTGCTTTGCACCCTTGAAGAAGAAGAAGAAGGCACAGGTTGATTTTGATGTGCAACGAGAGGAAGGCCTTGGAACTGTTCCAATAGGCCTGATGCCAAGTAAGAGTCCAATTTCTTTTTCACAGAACTGTTCCAGTGATTTTTTATGGAATTGTCTGTCCTGTTGACGAAACAAGCATAGATGGGTTGCAAATTGGGCTGATTAAGGTAACTCAAAACAGATGGAAATCACATGCAATCAGAAGAAGGGGAAAAAAAAAAGAAAAGAAAAAAAGAATTCATGGCACTTCTGCTTCAAATAATTAATGGACAAACCTTCCAGGTAAGAATTTTGTCAGCTCTGCCCATCTGTTCCCATAAATCTGATGAGCACGAATTAACGCCAACTCCTCCTGCTGGGTCCATGCTTCTTTGTTTATTGAAGGATTAAGATGGTTGTGCCACCTAAAGCATCATGTGTATATAAGATCAAGTGCAATGATGCAATATCTAAGAAATTAATAGATCTAAATCTTTTAAATAGTCACAATATCTCCCAACAAGGATAAAAATGAAGTTTCTCACAATCTATTTAAAATAATGGAATTAAAAGAACAAATTTTTGAGAATCTAGATATCTACTAGATCAGATATAGTTATCTTACCTTTCCCTGCATTGCTTTCCAATTCGTCCAGGTAAATGCTGTGCGATTGTGGACCACTTTTTTGGTCCATATTTGTTCACCAGTTCAATTATTATTTCATCCTCCTGTTTACATTTTCAAGAAATGCAAGCAATCATGTGTCAGTCATCATGAAAATACATGCAATCCAATTTAATGAAGTTAGCAGAAAATAAGCAGGGTGAAAATTTCATGGACAATAAACTACACAAATGGGTACCTCCTTTGACCATGGACCTTTAACCAGCTCTGGATTTAAGACCTTCTGCCACCTATGAAGGCATTGTACATCTGTCCGGTCTTTGAAACACTCAGCTACAAACAGCCCAATGTTACAATTAGGTGATCTTATGTAATGTACCAAAAAAATATATTGGAGAATTGAAGGTAATAAATGGGGCATTAGCTCAAATGAGATAATAAATGCCATTAAGCACATGATTGACATACAACAGTATGAGTCTAATTGCAGTGTTCTAAGCAGATGAGACTTGTCACACAAACATCTTTGTTAACAGAACATTACCTCATAAATTAGCTAGGTTAGATAGCAATTAGTTCCAAATCAACTTGATTCTAGGGCTTGATTTTAGAGATAGCTTCCTATTTAATCATCACATATGCATATAAATAGGACGTCTTCTTTCTTGTCAAAATGCAACAATAAAATATCTCTGTATTTCCTACAATTTTCTCTACAATTTTCTCTGCAAAGTTCAAAGTTTTGGCAACATATTGAGTTGAGCACAAGGGGACCATGTTTTAAAAATAAAAGGTGGAGAAGGAGAGGGAGATCATTGCACAAATACTAGTCATGAAGCTAAACTTAAAATTCCCATAATAGCTCGCAGATAGATATTCTCATGGAAGTGTTGTGTATGCATTATGCAAAGCACTTCTATCCACTAGATTGTATTCTAGAGATCTAATACCTAAATTGAAACTTGCATTGATCATTATCCTCATCAACTGCTTATTTGGAGAAGCACATATAAGTTGTAACCTACTAATATTAAGTTGAATCATTTAAATCTAGAAACATACAACATAAAGGTTAATTGCCCACCAAGGACTCACTTATGTAAAGAAATCTAAGAGTTCAAATAACTTGTGAAAAAGAAAAAAAAAATCTAAATGACGAGATAAAGATAAGGAAATAATCCTCATCTTTATAAGGTGAGGAGAATAACAAAAAAGCTCATAATCATACCAATTTTTTTCCAGTTTTTTCCTTTGAAACGCTGAACAGCCTTGCACAATATCTCATCCTAAAAACCCAATAAATACAATCAGTAATACAAATATAAGAAAACATGCACATATATGACCGCATATGAATTTAATTCAATATATTAATGGAGTATTAATTTCATGGATAAAGTTAAAAACAAATCTCCATGAAAATTGTATGCATCTTACATACAAAATCTAAACTAGTCCTAAAACATCATTTTGGGATTTCATAGGGTTGTAAATGAACCAAGCTACTAGAGACTTGGTTCAATAAGAGCTTGGCTTGGACCAATTTCTTTTCCTAAATGAGCCAAGTTTGAACTTATAGATATTTGGCTCATTAAAGCTCAAAGACTTATTTATTTATTTATAAGTTCATTAACTAGCTCGTGAATATACTCATTTAACTAAAATTATTTAGTATAAAACTTGTTATTTTTAAACCAAAAATCATTACTGTTGTAAGTGAGACGAGTTTCTCAGAAGCTATTTAAGATTTAGCTCGATAAAAGTTTGTCTCGTCTTGGTTCATTTGCTAAATGAACTAAACTTGAGCTCATTAATATTCAACTCAAGCTTAAAATGAATTAAACTCGAGCTCAAAAAATTTTCAACGAACCAAACTTGAGATCTTGAATGCTCAGCTCGGCTCAATTCATTTACATTCCCGATTTCATATCCCAATTTGGTGGAATGGAACTAGGAAATATTACAAGAAATATGTTTTTTATTGGACATCTTTATTGCATAAATAAAACTATTTTTTTTAACTCAAATGCTAAAGGTTAGGTAATCTGAAGCGCAACAAAGTGATATTAAAGATCCAGACAAAGAAGAGTAGCTAAAATAGAGCAATTAAACATTACCTCTTCGGCTGTCCATTGCCCCTTTGTAGAACGCCTTGTTGGACCACTAGTCCGTCTATAGGAAATTTATATGTAAGTAATTGCATAATGATATTCAAATGTAGTAGTGATAACACAGTCAGCATCTCAGTCAAAATAAATACTAGTCATAGCAACAAATAAGAGTCCTAATTCCTAAAATCCTTAAATGTCATTATTGGGAACGAAGAATCAAAATTTCCCATTTCAAGGAGAAGAAGGACAACAACAATACAGCATTACATGTTGTAGTTATGCTTGTAAAAAGAGAAAGCTACATAGAAATTGTAAAGAAAGAGTTAAAGGCTAATTACCAAGCAAGGCGTACATTTTTAACTCCTCTAGCACATCAAATAAATAGAAGAGCATCAATAACATGCCATACCTCTGTAATTTAAGATGTTTCAAAAGGCAATTACACCAAAAAAGTGAAATGGCATAAGAAAAGCTATCTATTGTGGACGGCTTTAAAAAATTACCCATGCAGGGGCCTAATTCTCTGAACGCCCTCACTGTGCCCATCTGAGGGAGCAGAAACTGACTTGTCACTTTCCATTGTTCTTTGATAGACAAAAAAAGCAGCATACCTCAATTCCCACTCTATGGTAATGCTCTCCTGAATATGTCCTCCAAGTCATTATAAATCTACCTAGTAAGCAATTTGATTTTCCGCCTTGCCAGACAAAATCACAGCCTAATATATGAACAAATATTAATCTCAAATTAACAAAATGTAGATGACAGAAAAAGAACCTCTACATGATGGAGAAAGAACAGAAAGTAACTTTTCCCAGAGATAAAGTATCCAAGTAGGACTTTTAGTTCAGTGTATATCAGTAACATTCACAACCAGGAAGCAATATTTTATCACAAATACTTTAGAATTAAATTTATACACTCCCATGCTAATATAACACAACAAAATAATGTTTGAATAACATTTTTCCTTCCTTGAACTACACTAGGGTTAGTTAACAGTAAGAATTCGGGATCAAGGGCTAGTTCAGCTTCTAAAGATCAAAATTAAAGATGGCATTGAATCCAACACCTAAATTATGAAGTAAATTTCATAAATTCAAATCCTAGATTATGATAAAATTCACAAATTTTTCATAGTTTGGCGAAAATAAACAATTAGACCACTTCACACATTTATTCAAATTTCGTCAAATTCAAAAACCCTCATGAAGGTATAAGATAGCAAAAATTTTAAAGGAAAAGTTAAAATCCATCAGAAAAAACCAAAAAGAACGATTTCAAATTATGTAAAAAAAAAAGCAAAATCACTTACCCAAGTGAGCTTTAGAGAGAGAAATGCAGAGATAGCGTGAAGAGAGCGAGCTTCAAATAGAACCGATACAGTGTTCATCTGCAGATCCTAAAGGAGTTGGAGAGAGATGTGCAAATGCACTGAAAAGGTACAGTGAGAGAGAAGAAAGAGAGAAATTGAAACGGTACAGAGAGCTATTTCAAACAAAAAGGGGCGGACTCCAGAGTTTCAAACCCTATGACTTAAAACTCGAGTATGTTTGGTTAACGTGAGCCGTCCAGATCCTGCCACATGGACCTCCATAATTTAAAAACCTCAACGGCCAACTTTTTTTTTTTTTTTTACTTATTTATTTATATTTCTATGCAGGAAAAAAATTCAATTTTATATTATTTTTCTTGTTTTATATGTAACTTTTAAAATTATTAAATTAATTTTTTAATATTATTTAAAAATTGCCTTATTTAGTTATTTTATTTTTCAATCAATTTAATTAATTTGTGCTTTTTGTGGTAATTATTATCTAATTTAATATTTAAATTATAATAAAAAAAAGTTAAAAATATATTTCTATTAATTTAAATTACATATATCTTTTATTACAAATAATTATCTATAACAGTTGTAATTTTATTCTATTATTATAATTCCGACAATGATTAAGGCTTTGATTTTTTTTTTTTTTTTGAATAGTTTATATATATAATATTTCCATGGAAAAAAAACGTTTTTTTATAAAAATTATTTTCAAAATAACAAATTATTTTTAAAAGAATTAAAAATTTCTGAATTATTTAATAAAAATAAAATGAAGAGAATATTGCTAAATGAAATTAAATAAATAAAAGAAAAGAGACTGTAGAAGACATTAGAAGTTAAATTTCTATTAGCTTTGGTCTTAATAAAATGTAGTGATGATATTATGTAGATTTTGAATAACAGTGAGATAGAAAATGATATCTGAGAATGATTTTGTCAAAACCACTGTTAGTCAATAAAATAGCTTTGACATTTTTAATATATCTATATAGAAAATTTAAGAGAATAAAATTAATAAAAATAAAAATAATATAAACATTCTATTCGAATAAATTTAAAGTGTTCAAAAAATTACTATTTCAGTTATAATATTCAGTACATTAATCCTAAAATACGGTATAAATATACATCTAACAAATCTCACGTATCTAGTAAATTTTTATTAAAAGAAAAATATTTATTTTATATATATATATATATAGGATTAGTGTAAATTTTAAAAATAAAAATTTATAAAAAAAATACTTTTATAATAATAAATATTATGAACTAAATAATTAAAATAAAATGTTAAAAAATAGTAATATATATAAAAATATAAAATTTTAAAAATATCAAAAAATAAATATTTTTGTAAAAGCTCCTAAAAAATTCTCCAAAGTCAAAATGAATAAAAAAATTTCTCATAAATATTTTTCTTGAATTTACTAAAATCATAAATGATTTATAGGAAAAATCTTTTTTTTAATTCATTTTTCTATAAAACATTTATGATTTTAGTAAATTTAAGGAAAATATTTTTTTGTTAATTTTTTTTAAAAAATTATTATTTTAATATTATAGATTTTAGCTTTTGAGATTTTCTAGGAGCATTTTTATTTATTCCATTAAAATATTTATGATTTTAGTAAATTCAAGAAAAATATATTTTTTTGTTAAGTTTTTTATTTTTTTTCTGTAAAAAAAAATATGATTTTAGTATTATAAATTTTTACTTTTCTTGAGATTTTTTAAGAGCTCTAAAAAAATTTCTTAATTTAAAAATTTTTTAATTTAGTTTTATCTTTCTATGAAATATTTATTATTTTGGTATTTTTTATATTTTTTTATCTATATATTTTATTAATTTTTAACATTTTATTCCTCTTTGATATTTTATTTTGACTATTTAATTTTATAATTTATTATTATAAACTTATTTATAAATGTATAATATATACAACTTACCGAATATACCCCTCCTTCTGCCGAGTAATCATCAATTCTCTTTTATTTTATCAAGTAACGGACTTGATCGACTCTACTTAATCATGTCAAGTAATTATTGGCTCCCCATTGATTCTATTTTGTCCTATCGAGTAATCGAGTTGGTCCAGCTATTTTTTATATTGTCAAGTAACCGAGTTGATCAACTCTCATTATAACTTGTATTAAGACAGATATATGAAATAATTTTTATATTGCCAAAAAGCTAAAAAAAAATTATGTAGTTAATAAAATTATCTACGCTGAACTATAAATTTTTAATTTAAATTTATTTAAAAAAATTATTCTTTATCTATATATCTATTTATCTAATTCTATCGAGTAATAGGTTTAATTGGCTCTTGTTCATTTTAGCAAATCACAGTATTAGTTGGCTTCCCTTCATCTTAGCGAGTAACCGTCAGCTTCCCTTCGTGATGTCAAGTAATGAACTCGATTGGCTCCACTTCATCCTAACGAGTAACCGTCGACTCTTCTTCTTTTTATCGAGTAACCGTCAGCTCTCTTTCTTTCTGCTGAGTAATTATCGACTCTTTTTTATCTTATCGAATAATGAATTTGGTTGACTCCTCTTTGTTATGCCGAATAACGAATTTAACTTTTTTTTTATTATGTCGATTAATTAAATTAGTCAATTTCTTTTTATCATGTAGAGTAATCGAGTTGATGAGCTCTCTTATAAATTATATTAGAGTTGATATTTATATTATAAAAAAAATCTGAAAAATTATATATAATTAAATTATCAACTTTTAATTTAAATTTATTTTAAAATAAATTCTTAAAATAAATTCTTAAAATCATAATTTCTCTCTATTTCGTATCATTTAACATTTATCTCTCTACTCTTTTAACTTTTTTTTTCCCTCAAATTACTAAAAACTCAATTATTATAAATTACATGTATTGTTTTTGTTACAAAATTTTACTTTAATGTTACAAATTAAAATTAATATATTTTATTATTAAACAAATAATTTTATAAACGTGAAATTTTCTATTGAAATTATAATTTTATATATTAATTTTTTTGAAAAAAATATACATAACTCTTTTTTATTTAATTCAAATAATATCATTCTCTTCTTTAAATTATTAATACCATTTAGTTTTGTAACAGCAGAATTTCATATTAATTTCCACACAGAAAATTAATATAAACTTTTTTATTTTTTTATGAAATTGATTAATTAATTATTAATCAATTAAAGTATTTATATAACCTTTAAATAAATCATTAACCAATTTATTTTAAAATTATCATTATTAAATAATATAAATATTTAAAATTATATTAAAATAATTAACAATTTTTTTTAATAAAAGTGATAAAAGGTTTGACTTTGGAAAATAATAATTAGTGAATTTTGAAAATAGTTTAGAGATCTCACAGCAACTAATATTCATTATCAAAGCATAATAATAATAAAAAAAAATTCACTAATGGGATTTAGAAGCTTATACAGTTAATCAATCACAAGATAAGAACATGAAATCAAAACATGATATGAATATCTCATGATTAAATGTTAGAAATAGAAAGATTGTGATGACTGAATTGAATCAGTCATTCATCATATGATGCATTATCATATATCAACTTTAAAATATAATTAATTAATCAATTATAAAAGTCATAATAAATTAATTATAATTATTACTTAATATTTATGCATACTAATAACTTTGATATTATAGAATAGAGACTGATACAACTTCCACCCAATTCCTTAAGCACCTTTACCCTCTCCCATACTCCCATCATGTCCCTCTGCTTTCACTCTATTTTATGTAAACATCTTTGGTACCAACTCTGCCATCTTTCTTGATTAAAAAGATACATCTCCGCATTAGTTCCGTAACTATAAATAAATCAAAATTTTTATTAATTTAATTTGATTTATTTTATAAATAAGTTAAATTTAATCTTAATTTTTAAATTTTTTTAATAAATAAACAAAATTTTAAGAATTCAAAAACTTTTTTTACAGTACTATAAATTTAAATATATTTATTTAATTAAAATTATTTAATATTAAAATTATTATTTTTAAATTAAAATTATTAAAATTACAAAAAAATATATTTACAAAAATTTATTAATTTTAAATTTTAAAAATTCAACTCGTTTATTAAATAAATTAAATTTCAATTTATTAATATTCGACTCAAATTTCAAATAAATAAAGCTTGAGCTCAAAATAAACTTTATCAGTTAAATAGCCTAATTAACAAAGTTAAGAAGCTTTTTTTTTTAATGTATTTGGCCTAATAAATACTCTCTCATCAGACCAGCTTTTAAGCCGACAAATAAATTTGAACTAAATAAACCATTTTGCATAAACGATAAAATCATATGAAAATTGTAGTCTAAATGGCAAATTTGATTTAAATAATGGAGGTTATTTAAAACCGTGATGTGATTGTACGTTCATGACGCGGGTTAATATATCAGCAAGAGATTGATATCAACTATATCAAACTTCACTTATATTGGATCCTAACCTCCCTTGCATCTGTGAAGTAATGGGAAGTCTTAACAAACGAAATAATGGAATGTAAAAAGGAGGCAATTAAATTATGTTGTGTCAATTATAAATCAAAATTTCAAAAACCAAAAACACATAATTTAACTTGTGGGTAACCAAAATCAGGGAGATCAAGCAGCACTGCACTCGTTCTTACATCCTAATTCTTTGGGTGCTAAAATTGCCATCAAAATTCACCACTTGCATCAAAATTTCTCTCATGACGCCCCAACTTTCTGAACTTTAGTTGGTCGACCAGCGGAATTATTATCCCTAGACCGGTGTTTACCACCACCCCTATGGTATTTCCCTCTCCTGTTGAAGTATAAAAGGGAAAAAAAGAAC
>CAOGCB011534666.1:0-11740 GCA_948266635.1 Cnidoscolus chayamansa | reverse complement strand
TAAAACTTCTGGATTAAAATGCAAAATCACATAAACATTGGGCCTTTTTTATCCAATTGGCCATAAAGATATCCAATAAGAAGCAACATTCTTGATATACAAGGAATATGCCACAGAGATCCCCTTGTTTCGAGTTCTACGAATACCTATTCTTGGACAGTATGATCTAATGACACCAAATGCAGCTAATACAATGCAGTTCTCAAGTCATGAATCATGATCAAACACTGGATTAGAAATTGAACAATAATAACTTCAATCCAAGCCAAAAGTATCCAGTCATTAAATTTACTTTTGAGCAGCACCAGATCACATGACATGCTTGGGTGGCTCATGAAGCATGCCAATCAGGAGTAACATATTGAGCTGACCATTGCTCCACTCCCTCCATCCCTTCACCCCCCAACAAAAGGAAAATAAATAAATAAATGCTAAAAAAACTGACCAACGTAAAGGTCAGATGGTGTGATTGAATGACTTATGGAGAATATTTATTGGGCTCACTATCCCCCAGCTTCATTCCCTAATCTAAAACCTAAATTGAACAAATTTAAGGAGAAAAAAAACTATGTCACCTGGCAAGACAAATAGGTCCACTTTGAAGTGCATGAACATTGAAATGAATGATCACAAAGCGTACTGAGTATTCCACTAGTGTCAGGGTCCAATCTCTCTGACAATAAAAAATAAAATCAGCAAAATATAATACAAAAACCAAACTGAAAATGGTTCCCAATTCCACAAACAAAAAAGGACATTTAAAGAAGAAAAAAGTTTCACTAGTAATAAGCACATAACTGACCAAGGCATATTGGACAAGTAGGCAACTCAGTGAATCCTGATGGAGGGGTGCTAGCTATCTCAGCATCGTCAGTGTAGTCGACATCAAGGACAAATAGAATATGGCATATTTCAGCCTACATCATCATAGAAGGCCACAATTATCTTCAGTAATCACAAAAAGAATGAATGTTTATAGACATGAAAAACATTTCAATGAACTACTACAAGTAAAGATCACAGACCTCAGATGGGGAAAATCGTTTCCCATTGAAGTTGTCATAAAAACCATCAGCTGCCAACTGATCATTAAGTTTGATTAACACACTGTATCGATCTTCCATTCCATCATTCCTTTAGAATAATCAAGAGATGCTAAGGCTCAGTTCTTAATAACACATATACACCCACCCCAAGAAGTTAACAAGAGTTTGATCCTTGATCCTTGACCTTCAATTAATTTAATTCATTCTTTCATTGATATTATCCCATTATTTTAAAAAGAAATTGTAAAGTTTTTCAAAGTTAACTTTTTTTTTTCCTAGATCCAAAATCCTATTTTGCTTCCAGTCTCCTGTATTTATCAATCAATTATACTACTGTTATAATTCATATTGCAAACTTATCATCAGAAAAAAAAAAAATTGATTTCTTTTCGTTATCTTTTTAGTAAGACAACATAGAGCACGAAATTCACGATTTTACATTTCAAGTTCACCTACCCAAAATTTTCAATATTCGATCAAACAAGGCAAAATCAGAAATGAGGTAAAAAAAAATTAAAACATATTATTTTCCACCCTAAAATTATCAAAAGGAAGAGCGACAGCAATGGAAACAAGTGTTCTGAAGGAACCTGATGAAGAGGAGCTCATAGACATTGTCAATGTGGGACTCGCAGAAACGGATGAAATCATCGGCGGAGAGATAGTTTGGAACAGCTACAATGAATAGAGAAGTGGATCGAGAGCTAGGGTTTGGCAATGAGCTCTGGGATGCATTTCGATAGAGGTGCACTACGCCTCTTCTTTCAGTGTATTTAGGGTTATGGATAGGGTTTGATTGGGTTGCGGCAGTTGACACGGTGGAGAAGGCGGCCTCCTCGAGAGCGAGAGGGTGGTCGTTGTCCACTGAATGAACTCGGAGGATAAACATCGTAGGCTTTTGATCGAGTTGAATCGGAGTATGGAGTCGGGAATAAGAAGGAAATGTATATTCGCGGGAAACTGGCTGGTTGGGGGCTTACTCACCGCGCCGTTAGATGAGATGAGGAACGACATACACTAACGCCGTCAGGTCATTCAAGCGCTTAATAAATTATGCATATTTTATGAATATTACAAACACATTTTTTGAGCATTTAAAAAATTATACTTATATGCAATTTTAATAAAATAAATAAACAAAAATAAATTTTAATTTTTTTGGATTGAAGATTTTACATAAAAAAAATTAATAATTTATTTTTTTTATCCATAATAAATTTAAAAATTTTAATACTTATCATTATTTAAATATTAAAACACATCCTTTACTTAATCATGATAATTTAGGCAACCTATACTTTTATATTTCCTTATCTTCTCCCATAAAATGAAATTGAAAAAAGAAAAAGTGTTAACTTATCCTTCTTCTTTTATAATAATTTTAACTTAAATATGATAATTTTAACAGTTAGAGAAATATATTTATAAATTAAATTATAAATTTATAAATAAATTTAACTTTATTAAATAAATTTAAAAATTAAATTATAATTTAATTTATTTAAAAAATAAATTAAACTGAATTTCAAATAACTTTATCAGCATATTCATTATTTTTCAGCCTTAATTGTTGGAAGCAGATTTGTCTCATTTTCATCCAATTTGGAGCTCTTTTAAATGCATAAATATTTATTTTATTTTGAGATATTTCGGATTTATGTATTTTTTTTTTTATTTTAAATTTTGTAGAACTGTCTTTTTATTAAAAAAAATAATTGAGGTTACGGTTAAAATCCAGATAAAAAGAGGGACAAGATATATATGGTTGATATTGTTACGTGGAGGTTAGATAAGGTTACCTTTCTTAAGCTCTGATCAAAAGGAGGCCATACGCTGTCGTTTTAAAACGTCTTCATCATCTTGCCAAATCAGACTTCCCCTTGCATTAACACGCACGCACACGCCCAGACATTCTCACATACGTTACTGCAGTACCTTCTCCTCTTTTGTATTCTCCACATCCTCTACTCCGGTCAATACATTTCCCGATTTCCGCCGCATCAGCTCTCACAACTCCGACCACATAACAGGTACTTCTCCTCTTCCTTGTCTTGTCAATTTCACTTCTATATTTGATGTAAAGGATCAACTCCGTTTCAATTTCAATTCCAGTGTCAAACACTTCGATCACACTAGCAAACCTATGGCACCTAGCACAATCCGCAAAGCGATCGGCGCCGTAAAAGATCAAACAAGTATAAGCATAGCCAAAGTGGCTGGTAACATTGCACCTGACCTCGAAGTTTTGGTTGTTAAAGTTACCAGCCATGATGAAGAACCTGCCGATGAGAAGTACTTTAGAGAGATCATAAACCTTACTTCTTATTCTAGGGGTTATGTTAGTGCTTGTGTGGCTACTGTATCTAGACGCCTAAGCAAAACGCATGATTGGATTGTGGCGGTCAAGGCTTTGATGCTTGTTCATAGGCTTCTGGTTGATGGGCACCCTTCATTTCAGGAGGAGATCGTGTATGCCACAAGGAGAGGGATGCGTGTTTTGAATATGTCGGATTTCAGAGATGAGTCACACTCCCATTCCTGGGATCATGTGGCGTTTGTGAGGTTTTATGCAGTGTATCTTGATGGGAAAGTTGAGTTGGCAGTTTCTGAGCGGAAACCGAAAGCTAGTGAAAGAAAATTTGATGAGGGTGATGATGGGTTTGGACAAAAAGAATATAGGGACGATTTTGATTATGGGATGCCTAGGAGATCAAGGTCTTATGGTGATCTGAATGATGATTCAATTGGAAAAGAACAGAGGAGAGAGGCCACTCCAATCAGACAAATGGGACCACGGAGGGTTTTAGACACATTGAATCAGGTGTTGGGTATGCTTGATAAGGTATTGGCTTGTAGGCCAACTGGGATGGCTAAGAATAGCAGATTGGTGCTTGTATCACTTTACATGGTGGTGAAGGACAGTTTTGGGCTTTATGTTGATATATGTGAGGCACTGGGGGTGTTGTTGGATAGATTTACGGAGATGGAGTATGCAGACTGTGTTAAGGGATTTGATATGTATGTTGGCGCAGCAAAGATGATAGATGAACTTGTTGGGTTTTATGGTTGGTGTAAGGAGATTGGGATTGCGAGATCATCAGAGTTCCCTGCTGTGAGGAGAATTACTGACCAGCTGTTGGGGACACTTGAAGGATTTTTGAAAGAAATGACCAACAAGACATCGAAGAGTCCTGAGAGAGTTGAGGAGGAAAATGTTCCAATTAAGCAGGAACCGGAACCAGATATGAATGAGGTCAAGGCTCTTCCTCCACCAGAAAATTATATCCCTTCACCACATCCTGAGCCAGAGCCAAAGCCAAGGCCACAACTGCAGCAGGTAACAGAGGATTTGGTGAATCTGAAGGATGATGCAGTTTCAGCTGATGAGCAGGGCAACAAATTTGCTTTGGCTCTGTTCAATGGACCACCAATTACCAACACAAATGGTTCATGGGAAGCATTCCCATCAAATGGAGACTCTGAAATGACTTCAGCATGGCAAACACCAGCTGCTGAGAGTGGTAAAGCAGATTGGGAAGTGGCATTGGTGGAATCAACTAGTAATCTATCAAAACAGAAAGCTACTCTGGGGGGTGGTATGGATCCATTGCTATTGAATGGAATGTATGATCATGGGGCAGTGAGGCAACATGTGAACACCACTCAATTGAGTGGGGGGAGTGCAAGTAGTGTGGCATTGCCTGGCACAGGGAAGAGTGCAACACCAGTGCTGGCATTGCCTGCCCCTGATGGGATTGTTCAGCCAGTTGGAAACCAGGATCCGTTTGCTGCATCTCTTGCAGTTCCACCCCCTTCATATGTGCAGATAGCAGACATGGAAAGGAAACAGCACTTGCTTGTTCAGGAACAGCAGATTTGGCAACAATATGGAAGAGATGGGATGCAAGGCCAAGTGGGTTTGGCCAATATCAGCGGAGCCTCTGGGTACTATGGCCCTAGTCCTCAAACAATGACGACGCCTTATGGGATGCCACAGGTCAGTGGTATGGGGCATCCTGGAGGGTACTACTACAGACAGTATTGAAGTTCTTGCTTCTTCTTTCTATGAGGCACATACTATGATATGCTTATTTCCAACCTTTTTGCGAAGAGTAATGTATACATAAATATAAGGTTAATACCTATTGCCATAGTTGTTCTTCATTTAATCATTTGCATCAGTCATCAGATGGAGTGAGAAATATACAAGATCCAAAATGCTGTGCTGCAGGATCTAACGAGGCATTTACTTTTGCATCTGTTTGCCGTCTTTTTCAGACATAATTTTTTAAAATAAAACTTAGTATTGTTTATCTTTCTGGTTATTTATAATCACATTGTAAATGATAAACCTTTGGAGTTGGAAGAGCCTGGTCTCGAGATTGACTCGGCTTCAGTTTTGAAAATTCTCATGGTTGCAAGTCAACTTTAACCTGGCATGAAGAGAGGCATTTGAGCTGAGAGGCTAGTTCATATTGATCTTGATTGATATTATTATTTCGTGATTTTGAGTTTTTCAAATTTTAAATATCAGCTCACTGAATCACTTTTTTTTTTTTTTTCTGTTGGACATCAGGCTTGTTCAATCACTCTTGTAATTATCTAATTTATATAAATGTCATAGCTAAATCTTGTTAGCTTCTTGAGAATATATATTAAACTGACGTTAATGTCCTGCCTCTTCTTTTGAAAAATTTCTCCTCTCGCTGGTTTGGTCAAATCCTGTTGTCCTTTTGCAGGCACCGCTTTCTCTCATTGTGAATTTTCTAATTTTAGAGATGATGGTATCAAATTAAATATAAATAAACAAATAAATTTAATGCAATATCTAAATGCGAAGTTATCTCTGTTACTATGTTGCTTTATATGAATTTGGGGTTTCGTTTTGGTACATCCAAAATAATGTGGGTTTGATGAATATTATTTTGGCAGTGGTGTCAATTATGTTCTGATCCACCTCGTATATACTTAGAAACCTTTTATAGTAAACATGGAAAGAGTGTCCTAATTTTTGCTGAAAGGGTCTACAGAATCTTCTCTGCGATTAAGAAACTCGTAGAATGTAAAGAATACATCACATAGGATAACCTAAATATTGTGATAAACCAACAAAAAAAAAAAACATATAGAATGACCTACAATAACTTATATAAATTGTAAACCAATATAAACTAAGACCTTTTATCACTTGTATAGGGAATACCGACGGAAAAGTAGTTTCATTGCTTAATACAAAACCATATGCAAAGACCTCCAGATTCATTTATACCGCAGTTAACTTTTCAATTTTCTACTTTTCATAAAACGATCAAGGTTGAAACATCATTCTCACAAAAAAAAAAAAAAAAAGGGGGGAAATGGAAAGAAAAAGGATCAATAAACAATCAGAGCAGCGCATAATACTAATAAAAAAAATGCCATAGAATTTTATCTGGAAATCAAGAACATTCGTATTTTCCTTTAACATATACAAGATAAAGAATTTCTTTTGAAAGAAGAAAAAAATAGTTAATAATGTCATTATGTACCACTGAAAAATTTTCCCTTTTTTTTCTGAGTTGCAGCAAATGATTGACAAGATCTACAACATCATTAGCAACCTTGGACCGAACGGTCTCTACAAGAAGTCAATTTTGCCACAAGCCTCTGAAATGAAATCCAAGCTGAAAAATCCTTTCATATCTGTCTCCAGCTGTCCTCTCATCAAACTTCAACCTGGGTACCGAGCCAACAAGTATAATTGAATCCAGTGTTTGGTGTCATAATCTGGATTCAGTCAGTTGACTGATCATGGGATTCCTTTTGTTGAGATATCCATTAATCAATTCAAGAACACAAGACTTACAAAAAACATGCTTGATCAATTAATCAGAAAACGGCTGTGAATCCATGCACAGATGCACCAATTTTCTTTGATACTGCCCAAAATATTCACCAACTGCAATAACATCTTCATTCTCTGGGTTCAGCCCAGGCAAGTCAATTAGAATATTATCGACTGAAGAACTTGATTCATCATCTGAATTTCTTAAAGTAGCAATAATTTCTCCATGGATTTCACGGCAAGCAAGTATAAACATGGCAGCTGTATCAGGTTGCTGTGCTTCACGCAGTGCTTCAAGGGCTTCTTGCAGTGCACCAGCGGCAACAAACAAAATTAGGGCCCTGCATTGGGCCATTGTATATATTAGGGAAGAGAATATAGGAGCATCATCTTTATAATATGCTTAAATGGAAACAGAAGTACCTCCAGATGTTGTATTCAACATGAAGAACATGGTCAGCCCATCTTTGCAAGACCCTGCAGACCACAAACTGTGAATGAGACATGTAACAATATCCAAAAGATGCCAAATGATTACTTTTAATGAACAGATTTGATTCAAAATAAAGGAACAAGGAAAAAGGGTAACATAGAAGTATAAAGGTAGAAAAATATAAAGAATTTTAATGCAGAGTATGGCTTTCAGCAGAACTAAATGGCAAAATATTATAAAAAGGGGACTCGGTGCACAAAGCATCCAACTATTACGGGCTCTGGGGAGAGTTGATTTGGTAATGACTGAGATCACACATATAGAAGTCACCACATTGGGAAATGGCAACACAACAAGAAACATGAAACGGATACACAGAATCTTAGATGCATCAGCAGTTTTAGGGGCCCTTCAAGGATTTTTTTTGATAAAATAATAATAATAAATCAGAACCTTGCATAATCAGATCCCTTCAAATGCGTAGCAGCTAAAGTTGCAGCATCTGTCCAGCATCCAGCATCTTGCAGCTGCAGAAGTGAAGCGTTATCAGTCGATGAAAAATTAAGAGTATGGACCAATCCTGAGCTTGATGGAATGCCTGAAAGAGAATTTCTCATCACCCTACCCAAGCCCTATTTACCAATATCATGGGGACAAAGGAGAGGCAATGAAAAGAAATAAAAAAATTTAAAAGTACTAGAGGCCACTTGATATTCACTCTCCCCCACCCCCAAACAGAAAAAAAAAAAAAACAAAACAAAACAAAAGCACAATAATTTGCTGCAGGGACAGAGCACAGGAAGACTTATCTTCTGATATATTATGTTGTTTATAGCCATCATACTGGTAAACTAATCTTTACCTTGTCAGTAACTTGGAATATAACTAACATATTAGGATATCCAATGAACTCTTAAGTCAAATAACAAACTTTGGAGGATCATTTATTGATTCAGCAAAAAGAAAAAAGAAACACAATCTAATGGAGCTCAGTGATGATATATGGGGATCACTTCAATGATGGAAGATCTGATATGATCCCTATATATTTAGCAATGTGTTGAGTATGGGTTTGTAGCTAAGGTTGAACTAGAGAATTGAGGTGAGATAGAATATATGGGGTTGAGATTTAGATAGAAATTGGACTAGAGAAGAGAAAGAAATTCAGAGAAGGAAGGCAGAATTAATTCATTCATTTCATGCCTTCTATTATTGCATTCTTTGCTTTATATACTTGTAAGGTTTCTAGAATTCTCTCTATAACAAACTTTCAAAAATTCCCTCCAAATCTGTTATTCCCTAGCCGGCTAATTGCCGACTCATCTTCTAACTAATTCTTCTTTTTATGCCTATGGTATGTGACAATACCCCCTCCATGAGGATCTTCGTCCCCAAAAAGACTGAAAATAGGAAATTGGCTCCTGATGAAGCTGTAGTCCTCCCAAGTGGCATATTTTGGGGTAAATGCATCCATTGGATCAGCCCTTGCAGCACCCTTCTCCCTTCCCTTAGGATTGTGCGAGTCTTCAGAACACAAGCAGGAAAAATCACAACCGAATCCTCATGAAAGTGAGGAAGATCTTGAACAACAACCTCCTGTTCACCAATTTTTCTCTTGAGGAGAGACACATGGAACATCGGGTGAATGCCGGTGTGAGGTGGAAGCTGTAGTTTATAAGAAACAGATCAAATTCCCATAAAACCTGAAATGGCCCATAAAACCTTGCAAAGAGCTTTCAACTTTTTCTCAATGCCAAGGATGACTGCCTATAGAGTTGTAGCTTCAAATAAACCCAATCTCCCACATCAAATTCCCTTTCAGTTCTTCTTTTATCTGCATACTATTTCATCCTGTTTTGAGCATGAAGTAGATTGGTCTTGCTCAACTGAGCTATTTGCTGTCTTTCTGCTGCTAAATTAGTGACGGCTTCCACCTAAAAACCTGAGTTAGGGAGCAATACCAGGGGAGGAGGTGCATACACATACAATGCTTCAAAAGGAGACATTTTGAGAATTGTATGAAAGGTAGTATTGTACCACCACTCTGCCATAAGCAACCACGTGAACCAAGAGTGAGGTCTGAAAACAAAAGCACCTTAGGTATGCTTCTAGGCACTGGTTGAGCCTTTTTTATTGTCCATCCGACTGAGGGTGATAAGAAAAACTATGTGCCAGTTTAGTACTGAGTTTTTTAAACAGATCTTTTCAGAAGGGGCTAGTAAAGACCTTATTCCTGTCTGAAACTATAGTAGTTGGCATCCCATGAAGGGTACACACAAAATTAAGAAAGAGTTGAGCCACAGTAGGTGCAGAAAATGGATGCTTTAGAGCAAGAAAAGGGGCATACTTTGTAAATCTGCAGATTACCACCATAATAATATCTTTGCCTTCAGATTTAGGTGGCTGTAACAACCTAGGGGAGCAGCAGAGTTCACTTTTACATCTAGCACAAATATCACCCTTTTATCCAAGTAACCAACTCAGAAAACGTACCAGGCCAATAGAAATGCCTTTTTAGGCGCACATAGGATGCATGAATACCAAAATGTCCTCCCCATTGTGAATTGTGATATAACTCTAACAAGTGCTTCCTTAAGGGTACATTACTGCCAACATTGATCTTGCCCTGATAATACAATATACCCTCCTTAAAAGAGTAACCAGGGTGAGGAGAAGGCCCACAGCTAGTTGAGAAATAAGTTTAGTAGCCTGCCAATCTCCTTCATGACTGCGAGAGAGGTTGTGCATCCGAGTTGGTTGGACCAATGAGTGAGTAAGCATCAAAGTAGCATGAGAATCAACTGGAATTCTAGATAAAGCATCGGCTACTTTGTTTTCACTGCAGTTCCTGTAGAGAATTTTGTATTTAAGCCCCAAAAGCTTGAAAACTCCCCCGACCTGAAGGTTGGTATGCAACCTTTGTTCCAACAAGTGCTTAATGCTTTCATGGTCTATTTTAATAAAAAATTCTCCTTGTTCCAAACAGTGCCTCCACTTAGACACTACAAAAGTAAAAGTAATAGCTAACAACTCCCTCTCATAAACAGATAGTGCCTTAGTCTTAGGCCCAAAA
Organism: Cnidoscolus chayamansa; assembly: GCA_948266635.1. NCBI lineage: Eukaryota > Viridiplantae > Streptophyta > Magnoliopsida > Malpighiales > Euphorbiaceae > Cnidoscolus > Cnidoscolus chayamansa. The sequence continues at coordinate 1,364 of CAOGCB011534666.1, read as the reverse complement.
GCTTTAGAAATGAAAGCTATAGGGTGATCTTGTTGCTGTAAAATTGCCCCCATCCCATTACCATTAGCATCTGTCTCTATAATGAAGGGAATGTCAAAGTCAGGCATGGCTAACACTAGGATTTGGGACATAGCTAATCTAAGCTGAGAAAAGCTTGGTCAGCAGTAGAAGACCACTGAAATGAATCTTTTTTCAGTAATTTTGTCAAAGGTTTACCAATCACTCTAGTGTCACAAATTTTCTATAGTAACTAGTTAACCCTAAGAATCCCCTCAACTCCTAAACAATTTTTGGAACTGGCAAAGAGAGCATGGCTTCAATTTTAGAGGAGTCTATAACTACTCCACTTCCAAAAATGATACGAGTCAAATAGTCAATTTCAGACTTCCCAAAAGAACACTTACTCAACTTAGCTACCAGCTATTGATGCTCCAAAACCTGAAACACTTGCTCTAAATGCAACAGATGTTGCAGCCAATTGGAGCTATAAAACAAGATATCATAAAAAAACACTAGCACAAACTTTCTAAGAAAGGGTTGAAAGATGTAGTTCATGAGGCCTTGAAATGTGGCTGGACATTAGTGAGGCCAAAGGGCATGAAAGTGAATTCATAGTGACCGGTTCTAAAGGCTGCCTTAGGGATATCTGGATTATCCATCCTGATTTGATGTTAACCAGCTGTAAGGTCTATTTTGGAAAAGATAGAGGCCCCATGTAATTCATCTAACAAGTCATCAATAATAAGGATGGGGAATTTTTTTTTACTGTTATATTATTCAATCTATACAAAATCTCCACGACTCCCATCTTTCTTTTTCGCTAGTAAAACAGGGAAAGCATAGGAGCTGGTGCTAGGTTGAATTACTCCATTTTTCAACATTTCAGCTACTAGTTTTTCAATCTCCTCTTTTTGGAAATGAGGGTATCTATAGGGTCTAATATTCACAGGTCAAGAATTTGAAATCAAGGGAATGGTGTGGTTATGTGATCAAAAGGGAGAAATGCACTTTGGTTCTCCAAACACCCCTCTATATCTCCCCAGTAAAGTTTGTAAGGCTTGCTGAAACTCAACTATTAAACACTTTCCCTTGACTTGCTAGACACAATTTTAGGTTGCACATACAAAAGAGGTATCTCCACATGCCCCTTACCTCTTCTGTTGAAGTGCTCCACAGTCATGCAACTTCAAGTATCAACTTCTACATCTCCTGCTACCACACCATCTAATGTAATAGACTTCCCCTCTAATTGGAAACTACTTTTTTCACCATTAAAATCAAAGAGTATAGGGGTATGAATTTTCATCCAATCCACTCCCTTACCTCTTCTGTTGAAGTGCTCCACAGTCATGCAACTTCGAGTA
>CAOGCB011534090.1:0-13869 GCA_948266635.1 Cnidoscolus chayamansa | reverse complement strand
GAAAGTAGCAGAGAAACCCAGGACAAGCAGTAAGAGAAGACAAAGTATACAGAGGTAGATTTTGTAAAGGCTTATGTATCCCAAGGGTTTTGTAATGTATAAACTTTATGGATTTTGTAATTTCCACAGAAGAGAGGCAGTGTTGTAAATAAGTAAACTGTATGTTGATTTTATGAATTCTTTTGGAAATGGTTTTGATTGAATGGTTGATGGGATGATTGATTTTAGTTTTAAATCTGTTTGAAATGAGGGAGTGATTGATTGGAAGAAAAAAAAAATTTCAGGTTTTAAATAGTTGTGTTTTAAATTATCCCTTACAGGATGAGTAGTGGTTTCACTGTAGAGATGTAGGAAATCACTGTTCATTCTGTGGGAGGCATGTCATAGGGGATGTGACATGAGCTGTGCCAGAAGGTAAAGTTAGAGCACCAGAAGCCAGCAGGGATGTTGAACCCATTGTCAATTCTAGAATGGAAGTGGGAACACATTACCATGGACTTTGTTGTAGGGTTACCGATTAGCTTCAACAAATGTGACTTAATTTGGGTCATAGTAGATAGATTGATGAAGTCAGTGCACTTCATGTCGGTCAAAACTGGGTACTCAATTGATAGACTAGCATAGATTTACATGGAGGAGATCATTAGATTACACGATACATCAATGTCTATAGTATTTGATGGAGGCGGCAATTTACTTTATGGTTCTAGAGGAGTCTACAAAATGCTATGGGTATTCGGCTAGGTTGTAGCATGACCTTCGATCGACAGACAGATCGGCAATCATAAAGACCACTCAGACAATCAAGGATATGTTTTTAAATGTGTGTGCTAAAGTTTGGACATTCATAGAATTGACATCTACCATTGGTGAAGTTTGCTTACGACAACAATTATCATTCGAGAATTGGAATGGCTCCATACGAGGTACTAAATGGGAGGAAGTGTAGATCTCCAATTTGTTGGGAGGAAGTCAGAGAACAGGCTTTGGCTGGACTCAAGATTATAGAGATCACTAATAGGGTGGTTTTCATAATTCGAGAAAGACTCAAGACCATTGTTAGTAGACAAAAGAGTTATGTTGATGTCAGACAGAAGCAACTAGTGTTTCAAGAGGGGGACATGGTCTAATTGAAGGTATCTCCAATGAAAGGTGTGGCTCGATTTGCTAAGAAAGGTAAGTTGGCTCCAAGGTACATCAGCCCACTTAAGATAGTACAGAAGATCAGTGATGTTACCTACAAGCTCGATTTACCTACTTCCATGGAAAGAATTCACCCAATATTCCACATACTAATGTTGAAAAAGCATGTGTTAGATCCAAGCAAGGTACTCAGAGAATCAGAGTTTTAGATTTTAGAGAATCTCGCCTATATATAGCAACCTATGAGGATTGTTGACACGTAGAACAAGAGATTTCGGAGCAAGGAGAGACATATAGTTAAAGTATTGTGGAACCACCATAATATAGAAGAATGTACCTGGGAACTAGGAAATCTATGGTTTATCAATACCCCCAATATCCCCACATGTTTCATAAATGAAGATTGTATTAGAAAAATAGTTCCCCTTGATGTAATGTAAATTATGTAAGGATGTTATGTTATGTATAAGATACTATGTTCATGTTATGTGCAATGTGCTATATGTAGGTTCTATGTATGATAATGAATATGTGATGAACATTCAGGGATGAATGTTCCTAAAAGGAGGAATTATGTAACACCAAATACTTTTATGATATTGAAATTTGAGTTCTTGATCATAATATTCATGGAATATGCAGAAATAAGGCCAGAATAGTGATTATGGTCTAAAATGAAAAATTAAAAGAATTTAAGGGGTTAAAATGCAATTAATGAAACTGTATGGTATAAATGAAAAGTTGGAAAAAAAATTAAGGACTAAAGTGGAAATTCAGCTAAGGGAACCTCCAAAGCCAATTTCAGCCACTGAAATGAACTAGCCAACTCCACCTATAAATTAAGGGGCCAGCTTGGTGAAGAAGGGTTTATAAACTTAAACTTTTCTCTCAACCAATAATTCAATGTTCAGAAACTATAGTGAGCCCTTTTAATCTACAAAGAGTGAAATTTGAATAGATCTATACAAGAATCAAGGTTAGAGTAAAGAAACATAGATTTTGCAAAGGAAAGAAAAAAGAAGTTACAAGCGTAGGAGAAATCCAAGTTCCAGCATCTCATCACACTCAAAACAAGTTTGACTTCCATTTAAAAGTGATGCTAAAGTGTTTTGAGTAAAGAGTTGATGAAGTGTGTAAGGAAAGGTGGAAGTTAAGAAATTTTGAAGAATTAATTGATTTTGAGATGAAGTTATAAAAATCACATGTAATGGCACTAAGAGAAAAGAAGTTAATGCAAATGAACCTTAAATGTGTTAAAAGTGTTGAGTTGAAAGATTAATGATTTGTTTTGTAAATTTGAAAAGTTATGAGAAAATGAAGAGTTAAGTGAAATGTGTTGCATGTTGTTCAAATTATGATTTTGATGTTGTCTTAAGGATTGTTGCATTGGATTTTATTGAAATGTGCCAAAGGAGGCAAGTTTTACAAGTTTTGGTTTAGTTAAAATGTAAAGGAGCTCAATTTTGGCATTATGCCAAAACCTAGTTTCATGCGCCAAAGGTGGCTTGCGACTGTCGAAACTTGGCTATTGTGTGAGAGTTGTGGCAGTCGAAACATGCTATTGAAATAGGAGTTTAATCTTTGTAAGGAGACTTTTGGTCACCAAACCTGTCGTCAAAACTCCACTACCAACAACTATAACCTAAGCTGGTAAGTATATTTTAATGATAAGTTAGGCTATGTAATGTGAGGATTTTTTTTAAATGTTTTAAAGTATGTAAAATGTCTACAGTTAGTCTCTAGCCCTAAGTCCATCAATATAGGATCAAACATCGAGAACTAAGGACTCTAGTGATAGACGACAGATTCGTCTAAGCTCTACTATCCAAGTGAGTGGATATAACTTAAAGTGATTTACAATACAGAGAATGCTAAATGTTTACAGCATGCTTACACATCATGATATTTTAAGATGCTTATATTAGTATCACGAGATATGACACATTACATTATTATATTATCTATGACCGATAATGTTGAATGATCCAAGACCTTACTATGTTATGTTATGGACCGAGGAACGACCCACAGATGATGTTATGTTATGTATGTATGTGGTAAGACCAAGATTAGCCAAAAGAAACTTCTTAGAGCATATATGATACTTACGGAGCTAACAAGCTAGCCGGACAGCAACTATACCTACGCAGCTGACAAGCCAGCAAGGTATAGGTAGTTGTGCGGAGCAGGTGAGCCATCCGGAACTACATAGGGATTTAGATGGCTTCATTACCTTATGTAAAATGTTTGAAGGTGTTGGATTCACATGCACGAAAGATGTTTTCTATATAGCTTACCCCATTTCATGTCCTTTCCCCATACTTCGAATCTCTATCCTATTTTTCACAAGTATGCAGGATATATCGGAGAAGTCAGGGTAGAGTTGACATGTCCCATGATGTTTGTGTAATTGCCCTTAAGGATGTTTAAATGTAATGATTTAAATGTTAATAATGTTATAAAGTACAATATGTTTTTAAATCTCATTATTTATTATATGTATGTAATGTAATATAACATTACATGTTTGATATTAAGGCATTTATAAGTATGCTTACAGAATGATGTAGCAAGTTAAAGCATGATGCCTACGAATTTGAATTTAATTATTCCATATATGATGAGTTGCCTTAATGTTTTTATGTTACATGAGATCTATTTATGATGTTATGAATATTGAAATGAAATGAAAATGAAATGTAATATACAAGAAATGTCAAGCTTGTTAGAGTTTCAGTTACCTTAGAGTGGTTAGGATTTTAACGACAATAACAGTTTGAAATTCGGGCTATTATATCTTTGTTGACAAAAATCACCTTATGTGAAATGTATAACATTTGATGCATTCATTTACATAAAATTATATTATTTTTATAAATATTTTTTTAATTTGTTCATTAGGCTATTTCTAGAAGTTTATATCATTCCCCATTTTTCCGTCTATACAAGTGTATAGAGAATTAAAGAAGAAGTCAGGTAAACTCTAGACATGTATTCATGATGATAGAAGTGCATGTACCCATAGAAAAGTGTAAAAGAAATGATGTTTATATTTTAGATCTCATTTATAAAAAAATTTAAATGTTAATGTATCTGTTTAAATTATGTATGATATGATCATGTTATGTAGTAGCAGGATATACAATCATACATATGAATATGAAGATTTAATTATCTTGTATGTTTATTACATGTCTTATATTGATGATAATGTATGAGATCTAGAATAATGAACAAAATATGTTGAGGCTTGCTAGGCTTTCAATGACCTTGAGGTGATCGAAATTTTAACATTCTTGACAGTCTGAAATTCATGTTGTTATAATTATAATAAATAAAATAATATAATAAAGATAATGATAAGTGAAATAATAGAAAATTGAATGAATTAATAAAGAAGACAAGTAGCATTATGCATAATGATTTGAGTTAAAGTCAACAATTAACACTAATGAAAGATTAGTGGATATAAATAATTGGCTGCCCATATAAATAAGAGTTTCAGATAAAAAAGAATTTTAATCATTATTAAATTTTATATATATATATATATTGCAAAGTCAATTAAAACAAGTATAATAAATATAAAAATTAAATATAAATATTAGTTTAAAAATTGTAAAATATATCCTAATGTAAATTTTAATTTACAAATAGTCTTACAAAGAGAATTTTATTTTTATAGTCACATACATTGAAAGTATAATTCATATTTAAAGTAAGTAAATTTTATTTAATTAAAAATTAAAGACTTTTTATCATTAAAAAGATTATCATTTGCGTGTTGGAAATAAAGGAAAAAGTCAAATATATATAAAAATTAAAGATTAAGGTTGAAAAGCAAATGGTAAGTAGAAAAAGGAGAAAAAAGCGTGTTTCTTTTTATTGTGATGTGTTAGAAATGATATATAATTACTAGGGGTGAGTATTGTTCGGTTTAAACTGAAAAACCGAATCGAATCGAATTGGTTCAATTTGATTAGTTTGGTTTTTTAGATAAATTGATTTGGTTCGATTAATTTTGAAGTATAAATAACTAAGAGGGGTGAATTGGTCACTTTTTTATTTTTCTCAATTTTTCAAGTTATTGTTCTAAATTTCTATGAAAAATTAAGACTAAGTACTTTTAATATGCTTTCTAATCAAATCAATACAAACAGTTTTGACTATTTCAATGTTGCATATTGTAAAATTAGTTAGCTAATTTTTAGCCTGTAAATGGGTTACTGTTCATATTACGGTTCACGCTAAAATTAGCTAAGTAATTAGGTTTACTAATTTTGACAACTACTTTAATGAAATCTCAAAGGCAATCAGCTAAATACCAATATATATCATTCAATAATTTCAAAACACATTAATAACTAATCAAACATAAAAGATTAGGGAAGAGAAAATGCAAACACTAGAATTTATAGTGATTCGGCTAAACGGCCTACGTCCACTCTTCTCAAGCTTCCTTTTGAGATCTCCAATCTACTATCAACATCTTCTACCAAGTAAGAGATAAACCTTTTATAATACTCCAAGCTTTTCAAGTGCTTAGTGAATCTTTATAAGTTTGATGTACCCTCAAACTTCTTTAAGCTTACAAGGTGCTTAATGACATCTTCCAAGTGATATACTCTCACTTAAACTATCCTCAAGATAAGATGAATTGAATGTTTATAAGAAATCACTCTCTTTCAACATATTACAATTGAATACTATAAGAAAGAGAGAAGATTTGTCGATGAAACGCTCAATGAAAGTTGATGAAAAATACTGAAATTGATGCTTAAAAATTTCTCAATAAATGTCTCACTTTCATTACCCAAAAAAGAAGTAAATGCATGCTTATATAGGTAATTTGAAGCCTTGAAATTTCCAGTATAAAAGGACAACCAATGGCCAGTTTTCTAGCCGTTGTATTTATGCAGACTGTGCAGCAGTCTGCACAGTCAGAGTGTTGTCGGTACTCTATTAAGCTTAGTCCAAAATTAGCTTGCTAAAATTATTTTAAATCAGAAAGTATTTAGCTAATTTTGAAAACCAGCATGCTAATTTCATTTCACTGTTAGTACATAAAAGAGTAGTTCTAAAATTAGTTAGACAATTTTAACTCTCGACTCAGAATTAAGTATCTAATTTTAACTCACTTTGAACTCAATTTTTCTTAACTTCAAAACATATTTTGAAAATAGTTTTAAAAGCTTTTTATGAATAAGAATTCATTGAGGTCAACAAGTTTATTTTTATCAACATTTTTGATATGTTGTATTGAGACTTTGTTAGCATATTCCATTAAGTTTTGTTATCATCAAAATATATTTTCTTCTTTTGTGGTTAACAAGTTTTTTTTTATTATAAATGTTCGATTTTCGATTCGGTTCGGTTATTTTCTGTTAATTAACTGAAGAACCGAAATAACTGAAATACTCAGCCCATTTATATATCTAGTCTAACCACTAATTGGCCCAACTCCATATTTTCAAATCAGACCTAAATTAAAATCAGTGATTCACATCACTAAATCAAACCAGTAAATCCTAAATATAAATCTAAAATTGTAAAATTTGGACAAATGTTATTATATTGAGAATGATTTGATTGATAAACTCTCTATATTTGATTGTTTATATATATTATCTTTTATGTATTTTAAATTAGAGACTTATACATATTTAATGGAGTTTTATTTAGTATTTATATGTGCTTTGATATTTTTTTGTGGTCGAAAATGGGAAAAAAATAACTCAAAATCATTGTTAAAAAAAATTAGAAAAAAAAATTTAATTCCAGAAACCAATCCGAATTGAAATTTTGGTTTGGTTGCTATGAAAGTTTAATTTGGTTTCAATTTACAAAAATTTTAAATTTGATTTTTTAAATTCGATTCGATTTAAAATGGAACCAACCATTTGCACGCACCTAATAATTACTAATTAGCATGCCAAATGGGATATAAATCTTTAATTTAATTATTTTGACCAACCAATCAATATAATTGGATCCGTCGAGTTATTATCTATTATTAATCTCTATGGTAGAATCAATTAGAAAGTTTAAAAAGCGGTAATTCATTGTGTGATAGATGTCTAACAATTTAAATTCACTTATTTCTAATTTAATTTTTAAATTGGAGGAAGACTATCAATTAATTTAAATAAATAATAACACGTCACATATTAAAATATAATAAATAGGTCATATAATAAAATAATGAAATAATTTATATATTATAATTGGAATGAAAAAGATGTAATATTTCTTCATAAAATATTCCCACTTGGACTCATAAACATAAGCATATATTATATTTGTTGATAAGGTGCATCTGCCATTTGACCTAACTTTAAATGCTCCACTGTCTGATAACTTATATTTTTAATTTGTAATTATATATGATTTTAAAAAATATAATAGCAAACAAATCAATTCAATTATTTTCATATTTACATAAAATAATTTTTATGTGAAAAAATAATTTTAAAAATTAATTATTAGTAAATTTCATATATAATTATATATGTAAATTTCATATACATTTAACATAAATTTAATTATATATGAGAAGGAGCTTAATTATTTTCAACCTATTAATTATTGTAATTTTTATTTTTTTTAAAGATTAAGTAAATATTTTCTTTGATAACATTTAATTTAAGTAGGCTAAATATATTAATAAAATTTTGAGATTTCTATTAAAATCCAATTTGCATCCTATATACCCCCTTTTATGGTTAATCTGCCTCAATTCACAAAATTATATAATTAAGTGAAATTTACTTTTACATATATATATATATATATATATATATATATATATAATTGAAATTTGTAAATTTAATTTATGAGTAAATTACTATTTAGTTTTTGTGATAAGATGAAACTAATTAATTGGTATTTCAGTTTTTAAAAGCATATTAAAAAAATCCATTAGTTTCAGAAATTCAATAACCTAGATCCTCCTCCCACCAATAACATCACTCGTGAAATGAAAAATAATATAACAGAAATATTTTTTATTTTAAAATTAATGCAAATCTTAAAATTTACAAAGCTTTATTCTGATTCGGATTATCTTGATTTGAAATCTGATCCTACAAGAAATGTTATCTTTCAGTGTCTTCGTTTCTAATCTCTCTGTTGTCGACCAAATGGTTCTCAAACTCTATCGCTTTATTCATACTCTAAATTGAATATTTCTCATTAGTCGATGGAGTTTCAATCTGCATTCGAAATTGTATATTCAAATCGAAAAACTCAAATAAGAAAAATAATTGAATTTGATATTGTCACTTGCTCTACCATCATTAAGGTGTGATATCCTCAGAAAATACCAGAGAAATATAGTAAGGAAGAAGGACCCGTTGATCAAAACTCAAATACTATGTCTTTGGGAAGGTTTTTAATAGCAAAAAAGAAAACCTTAAAATAAGCACATTCAGGACCACTGTATCCCTACAATGCAAATTGCGAACCCTGAAAACGATAGCTCAAAATTTTTATAGTATTTAAGTTTAAGAGATGGGACCCACAACTTTTAGAAATAAGGAAAGAGAATATTATTTTTCTCTATATTAGATTTTTTTTTAATTAACTTTATACGCAAATACATTTTAGTCATTTTTTATTTTATAGATAATATTATTAATATAAATGGCTAATTTATTGAATTTTTAAAATTATAGAGATTTTTTAATATATTTAAAAATTGAGAGAATAATTAATTAATTTTATTATATTATATAGAATAAATAATAATTTATTGTTAATTTATTATAAGAGTTGAAATTGTTGACAGGGTGGACATCAATGTGAGTAGAATCCAAAGAGAGAGAGAGAGAGAGAGGGATAAGGGTATGGATAGTATTACTAGGTAGGGAAACCACCAATGGACTTTGTTTTGTGGGTTTTATGATGGTAGTTGATGGAATTGGACACTTTTGTCTCGCATTTATGATTTGTGCAATCAATATCCCCCCTTTTCCCCTCTCTCTCTCTCTCTCTCTCTTATTCTTCTTTTTCTCTGTGGCTGCTTTTTATGTAAAATTACTCTTCCTTCCCAATTTTACTTTATTATCTTTTTTTTTCTTTAAAATATTTGTTATTTTAAATAGTTGAGATTTATTCATTTTAAAATAATATATATCAATTTTAAAATTTTAAAATAATTAAAAATTAAAAATAAAATTATTAAATTTTAAAATTTTAAAATAAAATAAAATTAACTGATAAAAAATAATAATAATTTTAGCATAGACTGTGAAATAAGTAAAAGTTGTAAAAATTAAGAAGAGAGGTTTGAATTCCCTGAAATGGAAGAAACCTAACAGCCGCATCACTAAGCCATGGCTTTTTGAAAGGTCTTCCGTCCATTGACCAGATCCATGACCCACTTCCGTCCATTAAGGTTAGGGGCTCATCCACTTCCACCCATTTCAAACTCCGCCAGACCCTACATTAAATACAAAGTGGATAATTTCCTTTTTTTATTTAATTCTTAACACTTATTAAGTAATTTTTACTTACGACTCCCTAAATTTATTACTTAATTTTACTTTTATTTTCTAAACTTCAATTTAAAATAAAAAAAAAATTCACTCTTATTGTTTCCACCTACACTTTCATTTACATGAGATATTTATATGTCATATCTATATGCTCTAAATAATAATTTAAAATAATTATAAAATTAATATTTTATTATTTCATTTTATATTTACATAAAATTATAATTAAATGTGATTTTTATCACTTACAAAATAAATCATTTATAAAATAAATCTTACAATAATTATTTCATGAAATCTATTTTTCAAAAAATTATTGTCAAATGAAAAATTAAGCAATGTTTAAAGAAAATAACTCTCTTTTATGATTTTAATAATCTTATTAATATTTATATATAAATTTATTAATATTTTTAATTTTAATATTATAATTAAACAATAGAAATATATGTTTAATGAAAATAAATTTTTACATAATTTTTTTTTTAAATTTTAGTTAATAATAATTAAACAGAAATTATATTTTTCATTGGGCTTATTGTATAGGATTCATATCATGTTGCTCCAAAGTCCAAGCCCAATTAGTGTAACCATGATTCCTACGTTAGAATTGTTAGAGCTAAATTGCGAGATTATCATTAAGTTTTTTTTTAATATTATTTTATTATTATTTTAAATGATTTAATTATTTTTTATTATTTTTATGAAGTTATATTTCAATCATAAAAGATTTTAAATATTTACATTATTTAATTTTAAAATTTTAATTGTATTTATTATATAATATTGATATGATAATTTTTATACCATTCATTCGTTTCATATATAGTTAAATAAATTTGAATTTATAGTAAATGAGCTCAGATCATAAATATATCAATTCATTTATAACACACTAAAAATAAATGTCTTCTCGTGTTGATCTGCAATGGTTTATCTTTTTTAAATACACTAATGATTAATTTTATTTTTTTATTACTATATTTAAATATATTATGATTCATTTATTTGAATTATTTTAAATTCATTAGATAATTTATTTAATTGATAATTAAATTTTATTTAAATTTAAAATAGTCTTTATAATAAAATATTTTTAAATTCTCAAATTATATATACTAATATATATATATCCTAAAATACCATAGTTATCTTGATAAGTGGTACTACAATAATATCGTCTTAGCTAGTAACTTACAAATAAAGAAAAATAATCAAGCATCTACCGGATATGCCTCAGCAATAACTATCTGATGCTCAAGTTAGAACTATATTATATTTAGCATACATAAGGGAAAATGGAATGTTATCATGTCTCCCGGACATATTATCAAGATGTTTGATCGAGTTGTCTTATTAAGAGGGAATGATAGTCCGACTGATCTTGATGCGTTAGTTAGTATATTTTTTAATGAATGTAATTATATTATTAGTCTAACATTGTATATAAATATATGGTCGTTTGTCTATACTTTAATTAGATGTATGGGCCATTCATCTTCTACATCTATATCCCTTCTCTAGAGCTCCTCCTATATTAATAAGTTTTCTTTTGATTTTGAATTCTTCCAAACTTATTAGTCTTTCTTTGAGTTCTTCTTGACCAATTAGTCTTTTGGACTAGTTATTCTTCGTTTGATCAATTGGTCTTCCCAACAAGTTGGTCTTTCCAACCGGTTAATTAGTCTTCATAACCACTTAGTTTTCTTTAGAGCTCTTCTAAATCCGTTGGTCTTTTTGACCTATTAATCTTCCTGACCCTTTGGTTTTCTTGACCACTTTGTCTTTGTTTGACGAGTTGGTCTTTTTAACCAATTGGTCTTCCGTTGACTAGTTGGTATTCTCGAACGCTTGATTTTTCTCGATCATTTGGTCTTCTCAACCACTTATTTTTCTCGACTAGTTGGTCATCCTTACCAATTAGTCTTTTTCACCTTATTATTAAGACAATCTATGGAATCTTCAAGAGGCTATTGATTAAGACTAATTTATGCTTTTAATATTAAGTATGACTTTTAAAACAACCGTTGGACCCTTTAAGAGGCGACTAGTTAAGACTAATTTATAGCTTTAATATTCAGTCCCACCATTAAGATAATCTTTAGACCTTTCAAGAGGCTACCAGTTAAGACTGATTTTTGTCATTAATATTCAGTTCGACTATTAAGACAGTCTTTGGACCATTCAAGAGCTACTAACTAAGACTGATTTGTGCTTTTAATATTTAGTCTTGAGACAATATTTAGACCTTTCAAGAGACTATCAATTAAGATTTATTTTTGCGTTTAACATTCAATCTAACTATTAGGACAATCTTTGAAACCTTTAAAATGCTATCGATTAAGGTCAATTTGTGATTTTAATATTTAGTCCGACTATTAAAACAAACTTTGGAACCTTCAAGAGGGTATTAGTTTAGACCAATTTATGCCTTTAATTTTTAATCTTTAGTCAATTAACTTTTAAGACGATTTTATATATCGGAGGCCTTAGTGCTAGAATTATATCTTTTTCTCAAACAATTACAAATACTATTCTTTTGAGATTTATCTTAAATAATACCTGCATAACATATTAATAAAAATAATGCATGTTAAAAATTCAAAATCATTTATCAATAAATAACATGTTCTATAAATTTTCATTGTTTGAAATTAAACTTGATTAATAATATTACACTACACTTTCAAAAGACTCTAAAAAAATAATATTTTATAATTTTATAATTTATTCAAGATTTCTTAATAAAGCAATATGCATAATTTCATCTTCTAAATGAGTTTTTATGCTACTTTTTTTTTTTTATTGATAATAAATCTTTTGAATAGCTCATACATTTATATATATATTTTTTATCAATAAATTATGATGTCCCACTACTTATTCATCTTAGAATCAAATTTATAGGCTACTTAGGACATTGAAATTTTATGGCAGTTTTAAAACAATGATGTCCTTGTAAAAAAAAGGTAATAATGGCCCAAATTCATATAATGATGATGAATGTAAATAGTTAAATCAAAATTTATCACTGGAAAATAATTACATATATATGAATTTAATTACTTCAATATTGTTTTGAAAATTCTTCGGTTGGATTGTCGAAAACACCAGCCATCCACTTATCAGTTCAGGTTTTGAAAATTATTTAGGTGGATACATGTAATTATCTAACCTACACAATGGAGGCAACACGACTCCAATTCATGTCATTTTGAGCATTATCAAAACACTTAGGTTCAAGTTGAGAAAAAAAAAATCTCCTTAGTTGTGCTCTAGTCATCATTTTGTAAGATGGATTATCAATAATGTCTTCATTAGGATTATTCCTATGATATCTCTATATTTTAGACATATTTTTATGATGAGGTTCATTCAATCTCAATTTCTCTAAATTTGGCAATTCTTGTTAGACATTTTCATTAATAACGTTATTTGTATTACTCGATTCTCCACAAGTTTCTACAATTGGCTTATGAGTTTTTACAAGAGTTTCCTGTTGAATACCTCTATGTCTTACTAAACCATGTGGTATAGTCATCCACCACTCGTATGCATAATCTTGTAGTAGAGAAATTGCATACTCCACCTTCATTGCATCTGTGGTCTCCAGTTTCCTCAGTACTCTTGTGGTCCTTTCTAACCACATCTCTGCAACATAGGGATCTGTAGTCCCTGAAAAATCAACGGCTCCATATGCCTGGAGTTTATCAAAATCCCTCCGCGATTGCTCCCTACTTGCTGCCATTGGAGCTTGTGGAAAGTTCTGCTGCCCTTGCAGCATCATCAACAGGTTAGCTACCTGTGTAGCTATCGGGTTAACTGAGGAGGTTGCTAGTATCTCAGCCGCTGGAGTACCCCGTACATGTTCCCTCTGTGTGGGATCTACTCCCCCGTCAACCTGCTCTCCCATTTCTGACATTCCCTCAGCTTGAGGGTTATCATTTTCATAACCTTCCTCTCCCATAATCATTGCTCTATCTGTCATCATTCTACTCTATTATATGTTTCGTCTCCTGACAAAACATAAATATTACAATTAGATCCAGAGGTATACATGTATTCCAAATTATGTAACATATCACTAGAGGCAGTAATTATAGTTTTCACACAATAATTTTCAAAACCATACACACAATTTCAAAACCAAGGCTCTGATACCACTTGTAACATGCCACACCCTCCGTGACATGCCTCCCACAGAATGACCAACGATTCCCTACTTCCTCTA
>CAOGCB011532003.1:0-38391 GCA_948266635.1 Cnidoscolus chayamansa | reverse complement strand
CGAGCGTCAGTGTTACTCTTAAAAACTGAGTGAGATTGAGAAGCAAGCAATGATTTAGAGTAGAAAAAAAGCCACTTGAAATCTGTCATATACATTTCAAGATTTCAAGTGGGTTTCTCACTGATGGCATGGTCGATTCTTTAGCAGGAAAAACTGATACAATACGGCGAATTTTACATAATGGCAAATTGAATGATTCCTGAATTCCACAGATGAACTAATTTGAGGAATTCAAGAAGATGCGTGGCCACCAAACAAAGCATCTCACCAGGGGAAAATTCTTTTTTCTTGGCCATATTCCAGGGTATCCGGAGTTGGATTTGCTGGCTTATCGCTTTCATTTGAATAATCGTGACATTTAGGGGGCAAAAGCGAAAGGACAAAAACAGAATATGTACTCTACCAACTGAGCTATCTCGGTGACTGCTTTTTCCTTTAATCGCAGCTGTGATCTTAAATGATTTCTTCTTCTTCTTCTTCTCTCTAGTTTCTATCTCTTGGTCAAATTCACATACTATGGGCCCAAGAATATCAAAGTCAAGAACTCACCCAAGCCAAACTAAATAAACCCAGCAAACCTAAATTAATTGTTGAAAGCAACGGCACCCACCCCCGCTGGCTCCATTAAGGAAATACAATGTTTGAAGTTTTTTTGTTTTATATAGGCTAGATTGTTCTTGAACTGATTACATGTTGTTCATATTGATCCATGCACAATCACACATATTAATTATTCATGTCCATTTTCATCTTGGTAGAAAAGACTTGGGCCAAGAACAAAATGCGAAAAGAATACAAGACAAGTGTTCTCTGCCTCTTTAGAAGGTTTAGGATACATTTGAATGGGCCGAAGAAGACCTTGTATATATATATATATTTCATGCAAGAGTGTGTGGTTGCTGGGCTGTCTCGTTTTATACCAACATGGCATGTTCTCTATCGCATGGATCATCAAGCTCAACTTCAATTTGTACTCTATTGCAGGGACCACCCCACAGCCTCACCGCCTCCTACGTTTTCAATTATATATATCTGGAAGCTGCATGCTAAGTAGCAATCACAACTTCTTATATTTTATTTATATACTTTATAGTCACTAAATACTAATATTTTAAATAGAACATAAAAATACTTTCTAGAACTATTAAAATCTCAATTTATATTATAAAATATTAAAAATGTTTCCATAAAATTATTAATTCAAATTTTAAAAATATCGTGATTACTCCTATTATTAGTTGCCATTCAGTCCTCTGAAAGATAACAGTGTCCGAGGATGGGGAAATCCCTATCCCTAAATGGGAAACAGAGCTTCCTTTTCCCAAACAAGTTCAATTCTTCAAGTCCCAAACGAACGCCCAAAGTATCGTCATAACGCCGTAACCTAAGCAACCATAGAACAAATGAAGCCCAAGAAACACGCTTTAACGGCGCGTTTTAGCCTATATAAATGCACTCCCTCTCTCTCATGCCTAGTAAAAATTGCCATAGAGGACAGCTCTTCATTTTATTTTATTTTTTTCCTCATTTTGTGAGGAGGTAGATCCCGTATTTGCTCTTGGTTCTTCTCTCAGGCAAGTTTTCTCTCTTTCCCGATCTCAATTTTCCTCTTTTTCTTCACTATCTTTCCAAATCTCACATTTCATCTTTGTTTCGATCTGATCTCCTCTCTTTTTTTACGTGGAATTATGGCTTCCTTTTTTTTTCTTAATTCGATTTTGTTTTGTCATTTCTTCTGATCTTCAGATTTCTAGCGGTATTCTGTTTTCTGATGACTTGATCTTGATAATTGTTTAGATCTCTGTGTTCCTCGCTTTATCATTTGTTTTAATGATCGAAATTATTTGATGTTTCCTTCGATTTGAACATCCATGGATGATTATATGAGATTGGATGCTTGATCTACCTGTAATTGATGCCTAATTCGAGTTAGATGCTGTCATTCTTAATAAATAAATAAATTCACTCTTCTTTGTAGCCGTGTGTTGCACTTCCTTGATCGCAAATAGGATGCTTCAGATTCAATCGTATTCCAAACGATATTGTTAATTTTCTTTGGCTAAAAAAATATGCTGTTGATATGATCACGTTCATTTTTAACTCGTGTGGCTCTCTGTTTGATGATATAACATCGTTCATTCTCTTCTCGTATTCCCTATGTCGGTGTAGGTTGTGCAATTCGGGATCTACAACACTCTTGAATATTCATCTTAATCAAATTTATTACTGAAAGCATATAATGCCCTTTTTGTATTCTTAATTACATTTAGTTTTTCTTGGGAATTTATCGTTGTTGGAGTGGTATGGCGTATAATGTTTTGACTTTTGTTAATTGTCTGGATCAGCAGACGTGACAGGATGGGGCTGTCTTTCACTAAGTTGTTCAGCCGTCTCTTTGCTAAGAAAGAGATGCGAATTCTGATGGTGGGTCTTGATGCTGCTGGTAAGACCACTATTCTCTACAAGCTCAAGCTCGGAGAAATTGTCACCACCATCCCTACCATTGGTAAGTTTAACGTGATTATTACAGTTCTAATGGTACATTAATTTTGTTTTGGTTCTTCATCTGTAATGAGATTTTTGCAATAGGCTCATGCTGTTGTGTACTAAGTGGTAGTGAATTTGCCATCTCCTGTTAACAGGAGTTGAAGGATGGACAAGATTGTTGTTTCTATTTTAGTATGACTATATTTGCTTGGAATTCCTCTGTTTCTCCAAAAAACTTATGCTGCCAATTTTGAATTGAATCCTCGTTTCCACAATGTAACTCTCTTTTGGACGTGTAATTGGTATTCATTGACCAGGATTTAATGTGGAGACCGTGGAGTACAAGAACATTAGCTTCACTGTTTGGGATGTTGGTGGTCAGGACAAGGTATGTATTTTACCATTGACCCAATTGACTAAGTAGTCATTTGAATTTTACGTTGCATCACTGTTGCTATGTTAATAAAGCATTGAAAAAAAATTTGGTTTCTGTACTGGTTCTTTCAGATTCGACCTTTGTGGAGACATTACTTCCAAAACACACAAGGGCTTATCTTTGTGGTTGATAGCAATGACAGAGACCGTGTGGTTGAAGCTAGAGATGAGCTACACAGGATGTTGAATGAGGTATCACAGGGTCTTAGAATTTGTTATTGTACTAGAACATAACCCCGTTGTTCATGGAACTTCAAAAAATTACCATTACGCAAGGACATGCCATTGGAATTTGTTCGTTCCTTCTGCATGGTTTTCCCTTCATCTGAATACTATGTTGCATTGGCAGGATGAGCTGAGGGATGCTGTGCTGCTTGTATTTGCAAACAAGCAAGATCTTCCAAATGCAATGAATGCTGCTGAAATAACTGATAAGCTTGGCCTTCACTCTCTCCGTCAACGCCACTGGTAAGCTAAGTGAAAACCAAAATCCCCTAATCTTTATACTACCTACCCTACTGTTATATATCCATTGGGTATGTTGTGCACTGCAGGTACATCCAGAGCACATGTGCCACTTCTGGTGAAGGGCTGTATGAGGGACTGGACTGGCTCTCAAACAATATTGCAAATAAGGTAGAAACGTTATATGATGATGATGGAGTTATTATTAATTTTGCTTGCTTGGCTATTATTTTATGTTCTAATTATGTTGTTTTAACGCAGGCATAGATGGCATAATTCTCGAGTTTTCAATTGCAACAAATGCTGGAATACACAGTTGATAGTGCTCGTTTGTGTTCTGAAAATTTTTCTTACCACCTTAGCGGTTGTACCTGTTTAACCGTGTTTGTCATTTCTCCTAAATATCGCAATTTGTTTTCTGTAGCTTCAGAATAATTCATAAATTTCCATTGTTCTTAACAGCTTAGTTGCGTTTATTTGATTTTTGTTTTTTTTGTTTTTAATTTTTTTGTATGCTTTTCAAGGTAATGGATTTTGAGACATTTTTTCACTTGCTATTGGATGCCATTATATATTTATATGTATTACATGTAAAGTTGCATTATTCCATATTGGATTATAATTCCCCATGTAGCATTTTTTTTTTTAATAATTAGCGTTATAATCAATCAAGATTTGGAGGCATCATATTATTGATTCAAATTACGTTTACTTTATTCAAGCTTTGGTAGCTTTTTTATTCATATAAAAATACTCAAGAGAATGACTCTTATATTATTATGCAATCTCTTTCTACTCCTGCTTCGTTTCTGTGTCCTGTTAATCAGTTAAATGAGGCATTTCGATGTTAATTTTGGAAAATCTTTGAAATAGAGTTAAAACACCTTGAATTAAATTTCAATAATAAATTAATATATATAGTTTTTAATATATATATATTTAAGTAAGAAATATTGACAATAATAAATAAAAAAACTATAGCATTTTGTTAAACTAGCGCACTATCTATAATTTTTTTTAAAATAAAAAAAAATGAAGAAAAAGAAAAGCTATGCAATGATTAGTGGTTTGAGCCTTGAGGGCAGAGATGAAAGAGGGTGGTTAGATTCCGTAGGCGAGATTTGTATGGGATGACAGAGACCAGGAAGGCAAGGAGGAGGCTCTTCTTGCTCATATGGAGAGACATCCAACTGCTTCTGGTCTTCGAACCAGTCAAGCGCGCTCACCTATTCAAGTAATAAGAATCTTGGCGTTTGTGGTGATTGCGATAATGCAGTGAAAATCATGTGAGATGCCAAGATGTCCCACCATTTCTAAGATTGGGTGTGCTCTTGTCGTGATTATTGCTGAACAAGATGCAACTAAAGGTGCCTTTGACTTCATTATCCCTTTGTCTAGTTTTACTTTTGTGAAATTAGTTCCTACATTTTTTTTAGTTTCAAAATTGTTGGCTTTGTTCTTAAGGACGGAGTAGTTTGGTTTGAATTTCATTATTTAGTCGTTTCTTGAATGCTTTCCCCAGAAACAGATAAAATGGATTGGCAAGGCAGTCAATTATAGTATCCTCGTGTAAATATTGGATGTTTCTCTGATGTCTTAATGTTAACCTTAGCGCAGTGGACTTTAGTGGCATTGTTTGCTAACAAATGCAGATCATACTAACATGTTACTCTATCTGTGATTGCCTGTAAATGACACGTGATTACTTAATTTCTTCTTCATCTCTTCGTTTTATATCTGACCTGCACTTTACCATCTTGTCAACTGTGCCAAGTACTGAAATATGCTACTAGTGTCTCATAATAAGCTTTGAACCTGTTTCTCTGGATCCATTGCTGCCCCTGTTTGCCCATTATGTCCATTTTTACTCGTTCATTTGATACAAGTATTTCCGAAGAGTCTATAGAGAACAACGATATCACAGATTCTTGCTGGTTTCTTATATCTTCTTAATCTGATAATCTCCCTTAGCGTTAAGTTCCTGATTTACATTAATTGATAATATGTGATCAGTGTGAAACTTGTGACAACAATACAAAGGCGGGCAGTGACATATAGTTTCTTATGGTGGTTTGCTTCATTTGTTTCCTTGCAGGTAATACACTGAAGTTGATCGAGCTAAAACTTGACTGAAAATTTTGTCTTCCAGCAGAATGTGACGAGGCCGATGCATTTATTGTAAATATCCATACAAATTCTGACAGGAAATGAGCGGGACACGCTTAACCACTTCGAACGCGACTTATATTGCAAGTACAAAATGATCAAGATCCTCACGTGCATGATCAAGATGCAAATAAAAGCTTTCTCTTTTTCAATGGTGCCAAATGTTCTCATGAACGTTTTCCGGGCAGAAGCAGAACAAAACTTTAAATTTGACAGAAAAAATAAGGACCCGTCTACTAGGCCTCAGAATGCCTCATCATCCCTGTGGTATCTGCCGACAGAAAGATAACAACCAAACAACAATCTGCCCTCCCCTGAATTCTATGCTGCAACAGTGAAGTTGTTTCATGCAATGGCCAGTCACAGCTCTATTCTACAATTTGAGAGTCTATATATGACGTCCTATTATTAAGTGCTCCTCTCCTTTGGGAAGTTGGATTGAAGACCCAAACATAGTCATCTTTTGAGACAAGTTTTGCAGTGCGTCATGCTTGTTTGCCAATTCCATGAGAACTTTGATCCTCCTGAAAGCAACATTGCTTGGTTTCTGTCCTTTCTCAATCATCTGCAAGAAACACTTCTCTGCTTCTCCCAACCTCCCCAAATCACAAAGTAAATCAAACAACACATCAGATACCAAAGTATAAGAACCAAAACCCCTCTCAACCATGTCATTCCAAAGCAGTAGAGCCAGATCCACCTTTTCTTGCTTCTTGAACAACCTGACCAAAAACATACAAGACTGTGTATTAGGCAAGCATCCAACATCCATCATTCTCCTATACAAACTCCACGAACTCCTCAAGTCATTTGACCAGTAAAATACCCTAAATAACAAATTGTAAGTAGTAGCATTCGGGCTGAGACCCTTGCTCACCATCTCGTCCATCAAACTTGAAGCATCACCAAGCCTCTTTGCAATACAGTAATTCCTAATAGCAGCATTATATGCTGCAACATCTGGGTAGCATCCATACTCCTTCATCTCCTTTAGTACATCCCTAGCTTTATCCGGTTGACCAATCAATCCCAACCCTCCAATGATGCTGGTATATGTTATCACATCTGGTGATATATCGTCCTCTCTCATCTTCTCAAGCACCTTATAGGCCTTCTCCATCTCCCTACCCTTACAATACACATCAATCAAAGAATTATAGGAGACAACATCGGGTTTGACACCCAATCCCTTCATTTCCTCAAAGAATGACTCCGCTTCCTCTGATGATTTCCAACCTGATAGAAGTATATTAAAGGTGTACAAATTAGGCCCAAACTCTTTTTTCAATGTGTGATACACATTTCTAGCATCAGCCATACTCTTCTCTTGACACAGAGTCCTCAACAATGCATTGAAACAAGTGGTATCAAACCCAGGAACCAACTTCTTGAACCTTCTAAAAGATTCCACAGTCTGCCTAACAGAGCATACTTTAGCAACTCTACCCAAAACAACTTGCACAGTCCGTGAGGAAATCAAAGCCGGGTCTTTCCTCTTCATTTTAAGCAAAACGTCCCAAATATGATCAAATTGACGACTCCTACCCAATATATAAAGAATGGTATCTAAAGAATAGGGAGTGTGATAAAACCCTTTCCTATTAGCAGTGAATTTAAAGAACTCAAGTGCTTGCAAGGGGTTTCCATGGCTAAACCTGACCCTTTTGAGAACTTTATCTATCAAATCGTTATTGAGAAAAATCCCACTTGAGTTTAAAGATTGTTTTAGGTTTTGAGAAGAAGATGAGGTAGTGATGATGCGATAAACGATCTCCACGTCTTGGTCGAGAGAGGTGCTGTTAGTGCAGAAGAAGAGGCGACGGAGAATGGGAAGCTGGGTGTTAGTAGCGTACCTTAAATTCGATGAAAATGAGAAAGGCTTAAGAATCATTATTCTTAGCGTTCTGTTCGATTTCCAAATATCAGAAGAATAAACTCAGCTGCATTTGATTAGAATCGCGCCGTTCAGAGATGCTCAAGCAGCTATGGCAAAGAGGGAATACCCCCTTAGAGATGTCGCAACGAAATGATGTCGTTTTGTCGAATAAATATGCGTATTCAACCTATGTAATTAATTTTCACAAATCACTTTTATTTTTCATTATTTTCATATGTTTATATATATAAAGCCCTTCAAAATATATTTTTTTTAAATGACAATATTAAATTTTAGTAATAATAATAATAATTAATATATTATATTTTTAAGAATAATCTCTTTTAATTATAGAAGTAAATAAATTATAAAAAAAAACTAGTTGGAAAAAACTAAACAATCTACTCTCTCTAATTATCTTCTCACAAAATAGCCATTATTGTTACTATGAATAGAAAAAGAAACTTACCTTCATCTCTTTCCTTATGTTTTGGATCTTTTTATTTCCTTTAATTACTGGTTCAATGATCCTTCTGGGGCTAAGCAAGGATTTGTTTTTGCTGCATTCTTGCAGCCAAATGCCTCTTTTTTTTTTTCTTTTGTTTTATCAAAGTTTGGATTGCTCTTTATCGAACAAGGCTTGGTGCGTCCAAAGGGTTTAATCATATTTTACTGATGAAGTCCAGCAAAGCTCTGTAGGAAGCCATTGGACCAGAAACAACCAACCATTTGCGAGAATTGTTCTTCACCATTAACATAATCACAGACTTTTAATTATATTATAGCTCCTAATAATACAGAGTTCATACACCATTCTATCTTTTGGATGATGGTAACAGAGAAAAAAGTACCTATTCTGAAAAGGACCAGAGACAAACAAAACCCACAATCATTCGACTCCCATTTTTGTGGAGGAGGAGGAATTGTCCCTTGTTCTTTTCTTTTTCTTTTTACTCTCTCACTAGTTCATTTACGATTGCTGCCTTTGCTCCTTCATCTATTGCCGTCTTCAAGCAGCTGATGGAGCTGTGACGTACTGAACAGCACCAGCTTCGGAGAAAGCTGCAATGAAGGCCTGTAAGTTCAGTGGCTCCGCATCACCCTCTCCCGCAGGTTTCTTGTAGTCTAGCGACTCATCGTTGTATATGTCCCACCATTTCTTCACCAGCGTCTTTATGTCCTCTCTCTGCATGTTCTCTTCTTTGCCAGTATATCTCCATGGTTTAGATCCCTGTATTTATACCACCAAAACGTTAAATCTATTATGGGATTCACAACAAGGGAGCGTGGACAGGCGTTAGAATTACTATTATACTCACCGCTGCACAGTAATGAGCAACTTTCACCTTGTCAAACTCCACATTCTCCGGGTGACGCCACAACATTGCAAGAACTAAGTTGTATACCAGAGGAAGTGGCTTGTAAATATCTTTAAAGTACATGTTTAAAAAGTCCTGCGAAAGAAAATAAAAAGAAGAGAATAATAGTTCACTCTCAACAATCAATAACCACCAACAAAATCATGGCTAATTAGTAGAGAGATAAATGTTATACCTGCTCTGCAAATGATGTAGGAGGAGTGACCTTTACGGTCTTCAATAGATCATGATATGTGGAGATGCTGGGCTCGAACACAAACATGCCAGCATTGAAATAGAGAGATGGGGGATGACCCAGTTCAGCAGGCCACTTAACCCTGTCAGGGCACTGTTGACAGTAGCCGATCTTGTATTGTGGAGTGTGGCTCCATGTCTTCTCACAGAAGCAATCCATTGCAGCATAGAAGTAACCATCGGGCAAATCAAATAGGTGGTCTATGTTTTCAAATACCTGGATGTCCCCGTCCAAGTATATCATCTTGCTATACTCCACGAACTGCATGTTAAATTAAACGACGACATGGTACCGATCACATCGATTCTTGATCATATGGGATATTAAAGAAATATACAAGAAATAAAAGAAAACATCCATGAAAATAATCTTAATCTCAGAATCTCAATCAAGTAGAGTGTGAATCAGGTAGTGCAACTGAGGAACACAAAGGCAACCGACGTCACCCTATCAACACGTGTGAGGTTAAGAGAAGGCAATTAAAACACGTGTGACACAACCCATGTACGACGAACGTACCTCCCATATCCGCAACTTGGAGTAATTGATGACGTAATATGCCATGGCGAACTGAGTTTGGTTTTCTGGCGGGTAAACGGGTTCGATCTCCCGGACTATGCAGCCCTGTGACTCAAGAATCTGCCTGTGCTCATGTGGAACGTCAGGCAAAATAGCCACCACTAATGGGTAAGCCGTTTTCACCTTTCTTAAACCTTTGGCCAACCCAACAACGCCTTTTATATAATCTCCATTGCCAGCCAAGAAGGTCACGTAAGCCCGGCTAGGCAAAGTCACTGGCTTGGTGAACCCAGCGGGTTTGAGTGCAGATTGAACAAGCTCAGGAGCCATGATCCAGAGAGAGAGGCAAGGAAGTGAAAGCAGCAAGTGTTTAAGGAGAACCAGAGAGAGAGAGAGAGAGCGCTAGTGAGCTACAGAAACCTGCTTTAGGGGGCTCTGGCTATGTTGTGGGGTTATTCGGGGAGGAGGGTTTAAATAAGAGCTGGATCAACGTGCAACCGCGACGAAGTCATCATATTGTTTCCGGAGATATTGTGCTGTGTGCTCTACACGTATCTATAAAGGTTGATCGGACGGTGGAGGTGGCGATTCCTTGAAGGTTCTGGAGAAGGCGGGGCCTACTTTAAATTATTCAATAAGTGGGATAGAAGACACTAGAAGTCAAGAATCACGTTTACTACATGAGGCAATAATCGGACTACTGTGGAGAAATATAGCAAGACGATTAGCGTTATTGCTTAATTGGCAAGTTAAGAAATGATTGATTTAACTGATAAATCATAAAAACCAATAATTCAGTTTTATTTTAATAATCTCTTCTACTCCAAAAAAAATATATGTTATTTGGATCAATTTTTTAAGAGAAACTAAAAGGCTTTGCCATGTTTTGTAAAAAAATCTCATCGACCAACAGGATTAACAAAATTATATATCTATCAGATGGTAAACATAAGGAAGGGTGATGATGTTCTATAACCTTCACGACAAAAGAAACAGGCATCGCAAGATGACGCACACTAGGCGAAAAGCCTGAACTTCTCTGTAATAAGTTGAGTGTTGTCTCAACGTACAAGGTGGGAAAAGGGACAAAGTATCAGAAACAGACAAGCTCACCAAAGTGACTTCATATTTGGAAGAGATACAGCTCATCTGCTACAGTGGAGCTTTGTGTTGGCATATTATAAAGATATAACACGTGGACCTGGGTGTTGTGGTTCAGATGATTTCACGGTCCACGTTTATGGAATCTAGCCATGTCATGGGTGTTGGTATCTTTTTCTGTGGGTTAGGCCGTGCCACTGGGTCTTGCTGTGCCCAGCTTTAGCTCTAAACTACATTCGTGGTCCCCTTTCTTCATTGTCTGAATATTCAAGTTCATTTTTATGCCCCATATTTTTCATTTATATAGATAAGATATATTCCTTAAAACGAAAAGATGCAACCCATAATTCTAACTCCCATGTATTTAAAAGGAAAGTCGTATAAATTTCCTAAAAGTTTGAATGTATAAAATATCAACCACAAGCTCATGGACCCACCGAAATACCAGGCCTAGGCCAACCTAGCCCTATATTAATACTTGAGCTGGGCTTGGCATGGACCTGCATAACATGCTTGTTTATATATTTCTTCATGAATTCCAAGCAAGGCTGCGGCTCGGGCCTACTCGGGCTTCGCTTGACTTGATAAAATGACAAGCCTAGCATGCATGCGTTTCTTCTGAAACCAAACCAAGAATCCTGAAAACGAAGCTCTTGCCTAGCACCTCTTGTTTTCCCAACACCTATTAGCGTGTAGGATTGAACACAGAAATAAAAATCACCATTGCTGAAACGCTTATTACTTACTTGCGTAAGCTTCATATTTTAGTAGATTTTTTTTTCTTTCTATATACACTGGCTGGCTAAATTCCTTCCGATTTTAGACGCTGCAAGGACATTGGAGGATTCGTGCATAAAATTATAAAGATTTAATAAAAGAGTTTTGGAATGTTGTATATGTTATAATTGTCAAATCTTGGTGATGATGAACTTTCCTATAGCCAATCACCATTGAAGTTGAATTTTATTTGAATATGCTTGTTAAAATAAAAAGGGATTAAATATAAATCAATCATTCACCAAGTTATTAAGTACGCCAAGTAAAGTGGCTACCTGTACTGCTGCTTATTCCCTTAGAAGCTTCTCTCATATATATATGATCAGTCCTTGAATATGAGTGTTTCTGTGGAATACAAATACTGATTGAAACAGGCACTTGATGAGAATAATAAGACTTGTTTTGTAGGCATTAAAAAGTGGGTCCTTACAGAATGAATGGAGTCGTTTTCAGAAAATATATTTCCCTTGCTTGTACGAAAAGAGATATATTCATAAAACATGGAGACCGTTCTTTACTGAGTTGGATTCCTGTTGTTACTTAGGTTGCTTAATTGGTTTTCACTTTATAGAACCTCAAGCTCTTTTCATTTCTCATCAACTATAGACCTAGAAAAGAAGGTCAACTCCATCCACTTCTTGTTCATTCTTTTTCTGGGAAGCATTTCAAGTTCATGTTTATAAGTGGGATTTGGATAATACTAATGATTAATTAATTTTGTTTGTTTGTTTTGAACTGAACTGCCTTTAAAAGAGGTTTGAACAGAAATTGTATATATGTGATGAGAAAAGGCAAAGAGGTATGATGAAGTACTTGTATTTGGAGATGTATCACTTTTGACTTGTAAATATCAAAATATAGATTTGGAAGAACAGATGAAAAAGTCATAGTTGAAGGATATATAGCAAGTGGGTGGGTGCTAAAATAGAAGAGGACGCCTTTGATATTTAAAATTAGTTGCCGTGTGATTTTTAAAGAAATTTATATCAATTTAATTATATCAAATCTATCATGATTTTTTAAATCATGTATTCTATTCTATTCTATTCTGTTCTATTAATGAGATACATGCACTGAATTAATTAATTTGCTTGTAAAAGCAATGGAATAATGTTTTGAGTTGGATTCTCATGGCACAACCTATTCTCGTCGTCACCCTCACAGCGTCATCTGAAATGCCATACCCCAGTTGGCCAAATGAAGCAAATATTTTCTTGATTTATTTAGCTTAAAGTTGGTATATTTAAGAGCTCATAATGTAAAAAAAGAAAGATGGGTTTAATCTGATTTGAAAAAGAGAGTGAGAACAAATGCATTGCAAAATAGGAGATGTGATTTCAACATCAGTTTGAATTGGACAGCTACAAGTGTCCAAATTTGGAACAAGTAAACGCAATTTTGGGCGGTTAAGCAAATGATACAGAGGATCTCCTCATTGTGCCCATTTTCAGACAATATCTGTCATGTACTCGTTGGTGTCCTTTCTTCCTAACCCTACGAAATCGACACAAAGCAACCCTAACCCTTTTTAAACCTAACTATATTCATTCTCTCCAATGCAATGCAATGCAACTTTGAAATTGAATCCAACACTCACTTATAGAGATTAGTATTCTCTGTTTACATTTTTAAAAATTACATATATGATAATTCCAAACATAGTAGGTAGGTGGTATAATGCATTCAAAGATACAGTCAACATAGATTGGATGCTATTATTAAGATATGCTCAATTTGACTGATTGGATATTATTTCTCACTTCAATTCCATTTCTTGTTAGAATCAAACGTAAAAAAATGTATTACTTGAATTTATACCCATCGTTGATTCCCAATACATTTTCCTCAAGCCAACCACCATTTGTTATATTCATTCAACACTCTTTTTGGCTGTTTTTCAAAAGCAAATACATCTGCAAGCCTATTGTTATTAGTATTATTTTTTTTTTAAACGATGATTGTATCGAATACCTGAAAGTATACAACTTACTCAATTAACATGACAAACTCTTCCAACCTATATCATTATTGTTTATTAATTAAACTAGCTAATCATCCATTAAAATGGTGTTGGAATTTAGCTGTAGATGATAGTGCTTCAAAAAGTAGAACCTTAGAGACGTGTCGAAAAAGAAGGGGATTTGTGCCTTTTTTTTTACTCACAAATGAGAAACAACTTGTATCTCTTTCTTATTTATTTAACTTATTGGTTAATAAGAAATTAAAAAAAGATAAGTATCCTCAATGAGACCACCCCCTTTTTGACTATTAACATGCATCTTGGAAAGATGTTGAGCTTTTTATGTACTCATCCTAATTGATAAGATGAGTTTTTATGTTTAAGGAATAATTCTCCTTGTCAATTGGACTTCACTTTCATTTACTTTTTTTTTTTTTCTGTAACTGTAGAATCAATATACAAATCTCTCAAATTGCAATTATTTAGATTAGCTATATTAGATTCTAGATGGTGGGTAATTTAATTCATCCAATATATGATAATGATCAGACTCTCAATATTTTATTGGTTGAGGAAGGGGATAAGTGTTTTGCTCCAAGTTGGGACATGGTGACTAAGGACTGGCCAGGACAATGTAAAACAAAGTAATAATACATTAAACAGTGGTCGGAGAAAGGCTTTGCTCCATCGCCCATCTTCCTCACATGCATCCTAATTTGCCTGTTCCAGTGTGCGTGTCTTACAAAGTTGAAAAGTCAAAGGGTCAACCCAAATTTAAATATTAACCCATTATTACATATTTATATATATAGTTAATTTGTACTTAGACAGACCATAGACATGCCTCCACACGTTTACTTTATATGGTCATAGTCTTCTAGTTGCTATCTTTATTCTTCACCTCACTGCTCACTACATATATATATATATGCATAACACGCAAACTACTGCTTATCTATCTAATCTCCAAGCTTAATCCAACACCTCATCTTCTCTATCTCCCTTCCTAAAATCACGCAACTCTCTCTCTCTCTCTCTCTGCTCGTATTGATTGGAGAAATGAGTGCTCAAGTAAGAAACTATGGCTGTGCAACTTACAAAAATGAAGAGGGTACCGATGTTAGGAAAGGTCCATGGACTGCAGAAGAGGACGCCATACTTGCAGAATACGTTGCCATCCACGGTGAAGGACGCTGGAACACCGCTGCTCGCTGCGCAGGTGACCATCTTTTATTATCTTTTACCCTTTATCTTCATCGTGCTCTGTTGGATTGAATTCCATAATTGTGTTCCTAAATCTATGAATCTTAATTATACAGGATTGAAACGAACTGGTAAAAGCTGTAGATTAAGATGGTTAAACTACTTGCGTCCAAATGTTCGACGTGGAAACATAACTCTCCAGGAACAGCTCTTAATTCTTGAACTCCATTCTCGCTGGGGCAATAGGTACTTGCTCATTTTTCTTTTACCTGCAGCTTTGTCAATAGTTCTTGATATTTGGTAGATTTCCTCTTGTTTCTTGGCCTAATCTAATCTTTTGCTACCTTGTAACATGAAACTTTAAAGGTGGTCGAAAATAGCGCAGTACTTGCCTGGCAGAACTGACAATGAAATAAAAAACTACTGGAGAACCAGAGTCCAGAAGCAGGCAAAGCAGTTGAAATGTGATGTTAATAGTAAACAATTCAGAGACGCCATGCGCTATATATGGATGCCTCGCTTAGTCGAGCGAATTCAGGCAGCATCAGGATCTTCCACGGATCACTCTAGCTGCATCAACCACAATGATATCCTTGCAAGTAACGAAGCTGCACATGTAAACGACCCCATGATGGAGTGGGTGATGCCAGAGCCATCAGGATCCTCTTTAGAGTCTTTGGACACCCAGGTTTCTCCAGTGTCAGACGTGACCGAGTATCAGAACCCCATAAGTATGCAAAATGTGTCTGGTTTATACCCAGAAGAAGAATCCGACAGATGGATAGAGATAGAGATGGAGATGCAGAGCAATATACTAGGTGGTGGTGATCAGTCATTGGAGAGTTTATGGAATGAGGAAAATATTTGGTTCCTACAGCAGCAACTAATGTGAGATTAATGGAATTAATATTATGATTTTTGAATTAGATTACATGGCTAATCAAGTGTTTGAATCCAAAGCTAAAAGTAGCTAGCTAACACTACACTTATTTAATTGAAGAACATATATATATGCTTCTGATGTATTACTTCTCTCAGTGCACTGCATGTATTATATAATTGGAATTAAAAAAATCCCAACTTTTAGAACATTGATGAAAGTTTTTAGCAAAGAATGTTAGTGTTGGGATATAGAAGCAATGTAGCCGCTAGGAGAACATGTAGAGAAACGCTACACACGTGTGGGAAATACCGAGTAAAGAATCCATAGAATGTAAACACTAATAAAAAAATGATGGGATTGACACTGGAAGACTAAAGCACTAATTGCCGCAACTCTTGAAACAAATTGACTCTTTCATTGGATACAATCAATGTGAACAATTCAAAGATTATGACCCAATAATAATTTTAAATTTAATTTAAAGGCTGTACTAGATCTGTTCCGCCCAAAATGGAAATGGGTTAGGATGAACTTATAATCTATAATATGATAATCACAAAAAGAAAGAAGAAGTCTCAATTGCACAAGTTACTTGTGTGCTGCAGTATTCCAGATTAAATGGGCATCTTTTGTGCAATAAATTATGGTCACATCAAATTTGGTGGTTTCGTGGGGTAATATAATTACAGCCAAAGGAAAAAAAAAAAAAGAAAAATAATTGCAATTTTGATCATTGACTAGAAATATTGCATGTTTTGTCTTGGCTTCAAGTGGGAGCCATAATAACCACTCAACAGGCGATTAGAAAAATATTAGCAGCCGAAGGCCTTTATTAGTCTGACTCGGGGAGGCTTTTGGCATGAGAATAATATAAATAACCCATGAATTACTTACCCAATTTTCTTGATGATGCAACGGCTAATTGCTTAGTAAACTCCAAGTAAACGATGCAGTTAGTGGGATTTATTTTATTCTTTCTAGAAATGAGTTAGCGATGCAGTCATTGCTTACGTTTTAATTCTCTGCCTATATATTCTTGTTCAAACTGGGATTCTATGTGATTTAACGTCTTTGGATTAAGAAAGCCTGATTCTAAATTTAATATATATATATGTATGTATGTGTATCATCATCTGTGTATCATCATCTTATATCATAAAGATAACCAACAGTGAACGAATCTTGAGACTGGAAAATAAGTGGGTCTTGGAGCTAACTTCAAATCTTTGGTTTATATATATATATATATACACACACACACTTGGTTTAATGAAAAGTGTAAATGCATACAGTCACACAGCTATGCTCACAATTGAAAAGATGGAATTGTGGAAGAAGAAACTTAGAGCTAAGGCCAATTGCAAAATCTAGCTATCTTCCAGGTCCTCACGTCCTCTTCTCGGCTCGAGATATTGGCATGCTTCTCAGTGCTATCGTGTTTTGTACTTGTGATGCTTTGGCCAGTAGTCTCGCAATTTGAGCCCTTCGCTTCCTTTCTTGGAAGAGTATCATCCTTCCGGCATCTCACTAGAGCTTCCAACAACAGCAGTAACGATGCCATCTCCAAGTTCTTGAAATCAATAGCTCTTGGCAGAAACATTACACACACACACGCACACATATATATACCCACATAAATTTATTTAAATATGAACTGTTGTCAGCATTCTTTTTGACAAGAAATCAAGAATAAAAATATATTAAATGGAAACATAACAAGTAGCTTCTTCCTGCGAATCGTGAATATGATTAATATAAACATTTGGCATCAGAAACAGCAAAGACGTGAAATTTCTCCATGCAATCCGTGCGATTTGAGTTTTTCTATTTTTTCAATGAGTCGTTGGCCGTCTAAGCACTTTCAGGTCAAGAAGCGTTGGGCAACCTCAAGATTTTCATTTCCTTGCTTATTTGGTACAAGAAATCTAGACAGGATAACCATGAGAGCTTTTACAAGAAAGTAAACTTCGCCCAAAACTATGTCTTGAGATGAGCTTTTCGTTTGATTGTTAGGAAATAGTTACTTGTTTGATTAATTAAAGGTATGAGGCCAATTGGGCCTTTTAGATTGATTATCATGAAAATAGGAAATGGGATTTACCAAACCATGTATATGCAATTTAGAGAAGTCGCTTAAATTAGGCTTCAACCCACCCACCATTTTGAATTGGTATTATTTTCGTACCTAATCGAACTCTCCCATTTATCAAACTATCATGAACTTTTGCTTTTGTAATAATACTTTTTTTTTTATCAAACTTCTGTCAAACTTAGGCATCAAGAAGCCCATGCTGCGCAAGTTAGTGGGTTGATCTACGGGCTGAGCTAAGCCCACATATCGTATGAGAGTGCGACGCGTACGGAACTTCTGTTTTGATTTGTGGCTCACCCGCTTGTGACCCAAACCTTCACTTCTGTTCCTGCGACTTTGACTTTCGCGCTCGAAATCCAGACCTAATTTCACCCCAACATTCCGCACTTTTTTCGAGTTTCGATCGATCAAAACCCTAATTCCCTAATCACAATGCTTTGATACTCAATTTACAGACGCTGAAAACACTAATTGAGTTCCCCATTTCCACTATGTTGGAATTTTTACCGAATCTGACCACACAAAAAGGATAGAAACAAAACCCTAAAATTTCTTAATAACTGGCTATGGACGCCAAGGACATTCTAGGATTGCCCAAAACTCCATTGCCGATAACGCAAGAGAAGAAATCCCAGCCCAAGAAGGACTCCCAGAGAAAACCCGATGGCATTTCCCGCGAGGTATGTATATGTATATGTATATGTATGCATGTGTTGGACCCCCTGTCTTGCCCCTTCAATCAATCAAGTGAATTTCTAATGTAATGTTGTGGAATTATAGGTTTATGCACTTACTGGCGGCTTGGCACCTCTTATGCCGTCAATTGATACTAGTCAGTTGAAACGACGACCTCCATCGGACGAGAAGGTCTGTGATATTGGTTCTATGTTTCGGTTTTTTCTTTTTCTTGCGGAATATCTTGATATTGTTTGAATTTATAGGGATTATAGGGTTGAAATTTTCCTTTTCCTTTTCTTTTTCTTTTTTGGGTAAGAACCGTGCAAGAAGTTGGAAGTTGAGGTGTGGTGTAGTTAAGCTTGAGCTAATATGGTCTTGTTAGCAGTTTCCTTGAAGGTAGTCCTTTTCTTGTCAGAGAAAAAAGTTGCACGCGTCATGAACATTTTTTTTAGAAAGCCTTCTGTTAATCAGACAAGATCACTAGATGAAATTGAATCACTTTACTAATGGATATGATCTTCAGATGGAGCTGAGTTCATTATATTTAACAAATAAGATCACTAGATGGAACTGAGTTCATTCCCACCTTTATGCTATCCATATGTTTACTTAATGTGAGGGTCTATCAAAATTGGTTCTGCATCCATTTCCTTTATGACTCCATCATACAGTGTTTAGTAATTTAAACCTGCAAATTGTAAATTTCTGATACAATTTTGTCTATGGCTCATATACTAGGATGCACTTATAAATTTCAAAATTTTTCATTCAGATCACATGGCAGTGGCTTCCTTTTACAAATTCCGCTCGTAAAGATAATCTTCACCTTTACCATTGGGTGGGTTTTCTATCTACTGAAGTTGTTAAATATCCATTTTGCACTTGGAGTCTTTTAAAAGTCCGTTTCTTTTATATTTGCAGGTCAGAGTTGTAAATGGTGTTCCGCCAACAGGGGACTATTCCTTTGCCAAGTATAACAAGGTATGCCGTGAGTTTCCCTTCATCTTCATTGACATCAAGCGATAAGAAAATTGTATATAGTTGTTATTTCTCTATTTTTTTAGTGAAATTGAATATTCTCGTTTATTTGCTATGTTGCAGTCTGTTGATGTTGTCAGGTATACAGATGAAGAGTATGAGAAGTATTTGAGTGATCCTGTAGGTATCAACTTATGGTTGCTTCTTTATAACTTTTTGTTACTGCTAAATTGTAAGGTTGCCTTTAACCATTCTGGTAAAGCATGAAAAGGATCATTATGCCGTGCTGATTCTAATGTTCTATTATCAATTTTCTTGTATTCATTCTCTTGCATTTTGTCTCTGTTAGATGTGGACCAAGGAAGAGACAGATCAATTGTTTGACTTGTGTGAGAGATTTGATCTCCGCTTCATTATCATAGCTGATAGGTTCCCATTGTCGCGGACTGTGGAAGAATTGAAGGATCGATATTATACTGGTACTATTTTTTCCTTATCGATTTTAACTATTTTGCTGCTTATAGGTTAAGTATCTTTATGCTGTTTCTTTTTGTTGTTGTAATGTTTGATCAACATTTGAACCAAATAAATGGAGATTGTCTTGTTTATTCTTGATAACTATGGCATTTTCTTCATATAGTTTCTCGAGCAATGCTACTTGCTAGAGCTCCATCTCCTGGGGATATATCAGGACATCCTCTTATTAAGGTGTGTTAGATATATTAGTTCAGTTTTTAAATGGATGCTGTAATGATATGTTAATAGTTTTGGGGTATTGATAATTTTGCTTCTGATTATCGTTTCGTGCTAGTTGACTGCAATGAATAAATTAAGTTTGATGTTTTTCACATTAATTTTTCTTTGAATTTCTAACATTTGGTTCATATAGGAACCATACAATGTTTCACAAGAGATAGATCGTAAACGTGCACTATCCATGGTCCTTTCACAAACAAAGCAGCAAGAGCGAAAAGATGCCGAGGTCTGTGTTTTACTTTGTTACTAATAATAACAGGCTGATGCACTTCAGAGGACCTGTTTTTTTACTTTCAGTTGCATAAACAAAATATGTTATTTCCAGCTTCATAGGCCTTTCTTTTTCTCAGGTTCTTGCTGAAGCAAAAAGAATAACCGAGTCACGCATGGCTGCGAGGGTAAGTGACCTAGAAATGTTACTCTTTCTTCTTTCAAGTGATTGGGGGTGTTGACTGTGCACAAGCAAGGAGGGGAGGGAGCTTGGGTCATCCTATTACTGATCAAATGCTAGGGGAAGTTATTCTTCAAAGCTACAACTTTAGTTAAAATACCTAGATTGAAGCATATTGTGGGTGCTTGTGGTAAAATACAGTTGATATATGTACTTTTTCCTTTAGTTAATAAGTTAATTCCGGACTTCTTTTATTAGGAAGAAAAAATTCATGGAGAAATGTGGTCTCTGAATTCAGTGGAAGAATTTTTTACTTGAATTCAGAAAAGCATTTGAGGCTCATCTTTTTGCTTATGCAATTCATATGCTTTTGTTTTTGGAACATTGGTTATAGTAATATTTATTGGGTTTCTGCCTCTTCAGGGTGTTGAAGAATCTACTTTGCATGTAGCAACAAATGCTGGTCCAGAAATGGCTGAGACAGCTAATGCTGATGGTACTGTTTCACCTTCGTCCAATCCTCAGCTTGCCTCTGCAGCAGTTGCTCCCTCAACTTCCGTGACAGCAGAAAATGCCTCCACTCTAGCATCTCTGCGCATGGTACATTATCTTATTTCCTGCCTCCCAACTGCAAACAAAAGAAGGGAGCTGAGATAAAAATTTAAATTAAACTTCCTTAAGTAATGGCATTCTTTTTCCTGGTGGAATATGGATCAAAACTATGGTGCACTTTTGTAGTTTGCCTTAATTGTGAAACACAAGTTTTGAGCCATAAGTTCCATCACTTTTAGTAGTTGTTTGAAGTCTATTGCTCAATACCATTTAAATAATAGCTGTTAACCTGATTGCTTTGCTTAAATTGTCAGCTTCGTGTATACTTGAGAACATATGCACTTGAGCAAATGGTGCAAGCTGCAAGTTCAACTGCAGGGCTTCGAACGATCAAGCGAGTTGAGCAAATATTACAAGATCTTGGGGTCTGTTATGCTCCCTGAACTCTTGATGCTTTGTTTTTTGTTATATCTCTTGATTCTTTTCCCTTTTAATTCTTTTACCATCTTACTCTGATAAGCATCTTTATGGTGTTCTTTAAAAATGTTGAAGCTTATGTCCTATGAAGGTGAGTAGAGTCTTTTAGCTCCTTAAATTCCTCATCCAACTGTTTTTATATTCTTTTTGGTTTTCTCTATTTTTATTTAATGTTTTTTAAGTGGGATAGGTAATGAGAAATTGTGGAAGTAGATTTGGCTATATGGGTTAACTTTTAGTTGCTATTTACTTTTTCCCATCAAGATTGCTCTGATCTGTTAGAATATCCAAATTCCAGTCTTTGTTAATTGCATAGTACTTTCGAATTCCATTATAATTATCTACCAACCCTCATCATTCTCCAGTTCCACCAAATTCTTAAATTTCTCATAAAATTAACAAATGTATGTTTGGTCCCCTGATGTTCAGGAATATGGTTGTTTCTTGCATGAATTGAAATTATAACTTCTGCCAACATTCTCCATTCTTGCATACATGTTATATAAATTTGGTATCATTTTGAGTTTTCCATTTGCAGGTTAATTTAAAACCAAGGGTACCAACCAAAGCTGTTTGTGCGGAGCACCTTGAATTAAGAAAAGAAATACTTACTCTACTCAATCTTCAGAAACAGGTATTGCATTTCATGCAAGTTTGCATTTTGAATATCACATCTTATGAACATTTTTTTTCTTGTATATTGATACTAGATATTGCATATCCTTTTGTATACAAAAGTTTATATTTTGTTGATCCCATATAATTGTATATATGACATATCAGAGTAATTATTGGTAATTGAAATTCTATATTCATGTCATAATTGTTAACACTAGATTATTGCATATTGCCGTATTCATTGCCTTTGATACGTCAGTCTTCTGTTTGTTTATCAGTTGCAATACAAGGAAGCCGAAGGTTCATCTTTTCGTGATGGTTCATATACTGAAATGCCAGGCACACCCAAGGTCAGTAAGTTCTCTATAAATTTTGTCGACCTTTTGCTTTATTGACCCATGAACGTGAAATACTGCACATGTTTTTTTTTTTTTTTTTTACTTTCTGATTGTTAAAAATTCACAGCGTTCTCACCGTGATCAGGATGGAATATTTATTCCAGATTCAATGAGTTTTGGAGGTAAATTACATATTGTAGCCATTTGATCTTTTTTTTTTTTTTTTTTTTTTTTTGCATATTGTGCATCAGATCAGTTTTGTCGGCCAGCTAATATATATTTGATTGGGATATCAGGGGAAAGGGTTGGCAGAAGGGATCAGAAACGCAAGGTAGATATCAATTTTGTTTGTCTCCCCTACTGGTAATATTTTACTTTATCCAATATATTGTGAAATCTGATAATGCTGAATAATGTGACGCTGAAGGGACCTGGAAGGTTATCTGAGGCTCCGGCATCACCAGCAGCTCATAAAAGGCCCAGAAAGATGAAGGCTTCGGATCTTTGACTTTGACGGTGAGGATGCAAATAAAACCTGAATGGATGGGATATTGTTATAGAATAATTGAACTTATAGAGAATTTTTATCATCTTCAGGTTCATTAAATTCCGTTCCCCTGGATTTGGCAAGATAGCAAATTATGAGGGGCAGTATCAAAATTAGGGCCTCAAAGGATCCCATTATTAGAATGTTTATTTGATGAGGCCATGCTGGGATTTAGTTGCAAAGGAGTCTTACCAGGTAGGGATGAAGACAACCCTTTGTCATAATTAG
Source organism: Cnidoscolus chayamansa (assembly GCA_948266635.1). Lineage (NCBI taxonomy): Eukaryota > Viridiplantae > Streptophyta > Magnoliopsida > Malpighiales > Euphorbiaceae > Cnidoscolus > Cnidoscolus chayamansa. The sequence continues at coordinate 15,250 of CAOGCB011532003.1, read as the reverse complement.
AATATTGGGAAATCCTTTTCATTAGTGGGGCAGAGGGCGCAAGACTTGAGTTCTGTAATCTGTACAAATGGTTAATGTTTGGAGGCCTAGGAGTTTCTCTGTGTACTAAGTTCAACATTTCTATGTAAATGAATCCCATTTGAGAATAGAAATCAATGATTTTGCACTCACCAGTGTTAACTTATGAAATAGGATACTATAAATAATGCAAGGTTTTGATTTTTTATTTATTTATTTAGATGTGAGATCATAGCAAATGTCAAACGTTTTCACATCCAGTGTGAGGGCATTGTTCATGGCCCACCAGCTTTATTACGAGAAAATAATATTTCCTTGTATAATTACTTAGTTCTTGTTTTCCTTCTGGTTGAGAAGCCTCCTCTGCCTCTCAGCGTGTAATTGTCGAGCAAATCTGCAAGAACAAACAATATAATATGGTAAGCATGGAGGAGAAATAGTTGGAAAGTAAGATCATAATCTTACGTTTTCAGAGCTTCTTCGTTATTAAAACTCTGCTCGGCAGGGGCTCCAGTATTTGGGTCGACGTAAGTTGCATTTCTGTTCAATGTATCATAAGCAATTCTCTTTAATTCCTGAAACCCACTGGCTGATTCATAATTCACTGAAGGCACGGCATTATTTGGTTCAAAGCCCTGGCAGTTAATTATCAAGAATTAATGATGGGCTTAATTTGTCCAAGAAAATCAGTGAGTAATTAGTATTATACCTGGATGCGTAGATAATTGAGTCGGCCCTCATGTAGCTGGCTAGGCACAATCTGCGCCATGTACATTTCTATAATATCACCGAAGAGAATATACATGTACTGCAAGACTCTTGCCTTGATGCCCTTCCAAATTCTCTTTGAAATGTAATCTAGAATTACATTTGAGTTGACTAATGTATCACAGGTTGGAGATTTTTGCCGGATACTTCCCAAGGACAGAACCAGATAATTTTTGTAATTTGGTCGACTGCCATAAAGTCTTGCTCCTTCACTCAGGGCAAGCAAGGTCTACGATATATATATAAGAATCACTTAGAAGTTGTCCAATTAATTAATAGGAAATCCATATAGAGAATCAAGAATTTACAGGATTATTGGCTACAATGCCTCCATCGGCGAACCTTCCAGATCTGCCCAAGTACTTGAAAGAATGGAGAGGGAAAACAGTTGGGATAGCTGAGGAGCTCAGAACCACATCTCTCAGGGTTACTTCCTCGTTAGAATTTGCATAAAGTTTCCTGGCCTGCATATTTTACCGATCATCAGCAATTTCTTGAACAAGATATATAAAAAAAAGCAGAGTAAAGAGATGAGGTGACCTGACTAGTAGAGAAAACCACAGGTCTTGTGCTGTCGAAATGGTAAGCAGGGACAACTACATCGCTCAGTGTCTGGTCGAGCCGAGTATCATCTAGCATACTTTTCAACTTATTATCAAACACTTTCCCAGGAACTGTATCTGCTTCCCAATTTCTCTCCCAACATTCATCGAATATGTCCCAAAATTTCTTGCTTGGATCAAGAATATTCCTCACCGTTGAAGCAAAGAAACCAAACGCACCGCATGCAAAGTTGACGGATCTCAAGATTATGTTCTGCCCATCCTCATCCGGGAAGGTTTCGCGGCTTATTTCTCTTAAGGAAGCCACAATATCAGACATGTCATATTGAGGACGTGAAGGCTCCAGCTTGCTTGGTTTGGTTAACATGGCTGCTACAAGAGAACCTATTCCTGTTCCTCCTATCACATCAAAGTAGTCTGCAATTCTTACATCGTCTGGATTCCCTCCACTTTCCTTCTCAAGTTCCTGTTTTATTTATATAAATTACGAGAATTGACGAGGCCAAAGATGTTCATTTAATTAACTAGTATTTTCTTGTTGTCCATGTTAATTATAAGTTAAATTAATTACCTTGAGTTGATCTTCAAGGAAACTGAGCAAGACTGCAGGAAAAATTCCTTGGACTGCTCCATCGATACTCAGCACCGTCACATATTCACCATCGCTGCGAGGATAAACCATTTTCTTTATGTGCTGATTTCAAATTTGATATTTTCTTGCTTTCTACTCTCTCTCTCTATATATATATAGATTTGACAACGCCGGAGAACCACGCTTTCAATCTGGGATCGATCATATTCTTTATTCATTAATTGTTTTGTAAGAACCGTAAGCTTTTCTTTAAGGAATCGAGCATCGAATACAGTACCCATTTGTTTGGCAAGGGATCAATCACATCTTGTCATTTTCTCACTGCTACAGGTATAACAAGCAACAAATAGTCTTAAGACGATCTTTTTCTTAATTACTTCTGGAATTGCAACGAAGTATGAAATCTTTACACAGTTTCTTTTAATTTATTAGCCAAGGACCTAAACTTACATCAAGTTGAATTTCTTTCCTTGGGGTTAAAGTTAAGTTTTGTTGAAATATGCATTTTTTAATAAGGAGATTAAAGAAGAAAATATATTGATGAAAAAACATCAATATATTGAGTATTGAAAAGTTTAAGCTAGTAATTGCATGAAGATACAGAAAATGAATTACTTAATCAGCCCCGCAAATTGTTATGCAAGCTGCAATCGTCATTAAACCTCACCAACTAGCAAGGTATTTGATTCCAGGAGCAGAAGAACTTCAGATCTCTTACTTGCCGTAAATAGTAGAATAAGGTTGCTTGATGTTCTCTCTAACATGATATATAAAGAGAGTAGGATGAGACCTCGATCCATCCCCCTTCATCCACACTGAATAAATAGAGATTAACTATCTTAGATGGCGTCTTCACTTCAGCATTCAACTCTTAATGTTGAAGGTCAAGAAGAATCAAGTCAATCAACTGAACGAAACAAGAAGGTAACTATACTTAGCATTGATGGCGGTGGAATTCGAGGCATCATTCCTGCAACCATCCTCCATGAGCTTGAAAAACACCTTCAGGTTTATATAATATATTCTCCAATTCTATCACATGAATTTATGAATTGTAATCTCCGAAGTTTTTAACTTTGTTGGGTCTGAGAGATGATCAATGATCAATGAAATTAAATAACAGAAACTGGATGGCCCTGACGCAAGAATCGCAAATTATTTTGATATAATCGCCGGAACTAGCACAGGATCCATATTGACAGCGATGTTAACTGTTCCAGACGAGAGAAGACATAATGAGCCAAACTCGCAGCCCCGCCCCAAGTTCGATGCATCAAACTTCGTCTCTTTTTACGAGAAGAAAGGCAAAGACATCTTCGGAAACCCCTTCTTTCATGTGCTCGAGTATCCTAAAAGGTTCAAGGATGCATTGCAGTATAATCTGTGTCGTTATGCATCGCCCATTACTTGGTTTGAGACGGCCATGGCTATACTCACCAGATATGGACCCTCAGCTCTTAGATATGCGGTGGAGGCAGAGCTGGGAGAAGTAAGGCTGCATGAAACTGTGACAAAAGTGGTCATCCCTACTTTCAGAATTAGAAAGACAAGGCCTGTCATTTTGACTTCGGATATGGTAATAATTACTACCTAAATCTATCTAGGAATTCAACAACATTATTAATATTTGTTGTTTATGCAGACGACAGAATACAAAGGCAAAGTGTACAAGGACTTTCGTCTTGCAGATGTAGTTCTAGCCTCCTGTGCAGCTCCAACAATTTTTCCTCCACATAAGATGAAATTTGAGGGCGAAGAAGAAAGCTTTTTTGATGGAGGCTTGTCTGCAAATAATCCTGTAACTTTCTCTCTCTTTTCTTGAAGGTTACTGTTGAGAAGCACATAAAGTAGTATATTTTTTAATAGTTTGATGCTCTCAGACCTTAGCTGCACTCTGCGAAGCAACAAAAGCTTACGGAAATGAAGGGAACTACAAGAATTATTTGGTTCTCTCGCTTGGGACGGGTCGAGCGGACTTAACACCAAATCCTACACAAGGTTTAGCAGAATGGCTTTTCAAGGAAATATTGCGGAAATGCAGATTTGACTTTCTATGTGATAAAGTCAGTGATGCAGTGGAGTTATACATGTCTCGCCTCTTCAACTGTGATGGGGTCTCTAAAAACTATCTGCGTATTCAGGAAAAAATTACCTATAATTCTTCCCATTTGTAATAAAATTTTCTTGGCATATATATGAATATTGATAAAATTTGGTTAAATTCCATGCAGGAGTATGATGGACTGGAGGGTGAAGTTGAAAAGATGGATAATGTTTCACGTCAGAATATTTATAAGCTGAAGAACATTGGACTAAAACTTTTAGATAAAAATGTTGAGGTTGTGAACCCAGAAACTGGGAACTTGGACAAACTCCAATATTATTATAAAGACGCTTTGGCTGAGTAAGAACTCCACTACCTTATCTTCATTCAGATGGACATGTATCTATATAAGTTGAAACTTTTTTTTTTTGCTTGTGCCCTGAAGATTGGCTTTGGAGTTGGTGAAAGAAAAGAGGAAGCGAGGGCCATAGGCATTAAGCATAGAGCTGCTGCTTCTCAGTACCTCCGATAGCAAGAACTGCACTAATTAATCATATACGTTTACCATATGATATGTTTCTCTCCACTGTGTATAAATAAATAAGGGCATGCACCTCAAGTTTGTTAAAGATGAGTGACTTTAAAGTTTAATGTGAAAATGACGATAGCCTCAATCAGAGGTTAAACTCCATTTAGGAGTAAATCTAATGTTATTTATATGAGAGAAGGTACTTTAAAATCACTTTAAATGACAAAAACGAGTCGGTCATAAAAAAATTGTGTGGCTCCAGATTAATCGACATTTTTTATTTAATTTCCCTTGTCGTACAAGGACATGGATGATACAAAGAAAACATGGGAGTAAGGGGATGATTTGAAGAAGATGCAAGGACTTCTTGCTTTGAGTTTCATGGGCTCTCCCTGCTTTCTTTACAAAGTCCATAGTTCTTCTTCGTGTCCAAAACGTATCGTATCTACGCCTCTTTGCAGGTTGAGAGAGCAAACCAGATCAACTCTGAGAAACACTTGGCCATCCGTTGCTCTCTCGCTTTTCGGTTCTGGATTCTTCTTGGGTCCCCTCATCGATGGACTTCATTCAAGGGTCAATCTTGTGGTCTATCAAAATGGGTCGATCAATATCGGTCCTCTCCACTCAAATATTTGGGTAAAACCGAAATCTTTCTATGATTTTTGTTCTTTTTAAATCTCGTATGTTCATGTAATGTTGGATTGTTGGTATTAGGTTCCTCCCTTACTTGCGTTGTTTTATTGCACTGTTGGTTTGCTGCAACTCTTCTTGGATGAAAGAACATCTTCAAAGGTTCCAGAAGTCAGTCTGGAGAAGGTTGCTGTTAGTTTACTGTAAGTATCTATCCAATCTGCTTCTCCCACCTAATTTAGTAATTTTTTTTAATTAATAGTATAGTAATATTCACTTGCAACATTTGCCTTGGTTCTTGAGGCAGAGCACTTGTGCTATTCATAGAATTGAGTGCGGAAATGTATAAAGCTGGAATAGCAGATAACATTGAGGCCTACGTCTTGTTTGCAGCAGCAGAAATCATATGGTTGTCGTTGGACAGGACGTGGCTTGGCTTCACACTGGCATCCATTGTAGGACTTGCCTGTCCATTGGCTGAAATTCCCATAATGAAGTATGGCTGCTTTCCTTAGTTCATCAACAACACAACTGGAAAACATATGACATAGGTGTTTTTTATTGATCTGTTTGAGAATCCTTACAGGTTCTTCCACCTTTGGTATTATCCACAAGCGAACATTGAGATCCTTGGTCAGGTAATTGATTGCAATAGTTAAACAGAAGCATCAGTTGATTAAACTTCAAATTATCTTGGACAATCAGAGAATTTCCTGTTATGCAGGGGTTAGTCACTTGGACGATCACTTGCTACTTCGTTTATACTCCATTTCTGATCAGTTTAGCACGCTGGTTAAGATCAGCCATGTCAGCTGCTGACAAGTCTGCCTAAAAAATATGTTTGGGGATTGTGATTCTTTTAGCTATAGGAGAGAGAATGAAGCACGAAATGTTCTGAATGTCAGAATCTTGAACAAAGATGAAAAACTTCAGCCTTTTTTGAATTTATACTAATCCCTTGTCTATAACTTTGAGAAATGTGGATCCATCTTGCATCCAAAGAATAAAGCAGAAATGCTCTGCATGGTATGAATCCCCATTTTAGTTAATCATAGCAGGTCCAGAATAAAAAGTATCTCAAGTTCAACTACCACCACAAATAGCATCCCATGAATCCTTGCGCGGTTGCCTCGTTAGCCAAGTTGTGTGAAATCTCATACAGCGACTATAAAAGCAAGGAGCAGTAGCAGGCCCCTTACCATTCTCGATGGTAGAGGTCTGGCATTGATTATGGAATCAAAAGCTATGATATTTTCGTGACCAGGACATAAATTTGACTAAACCAACAGAATATGAGAAAACGCAAAGCTATATGTGAATACATGAACAAGTATACACTCATGTTCCAGCTCAGTAGGCTCTGGGTTTGATAATGCCCACGTTCGCAGCTAAATGATAAATACATCAAATCAAATGTTGGGGAAAAAAGAGAAAAAACACAAGCATCTGAGCCAGAGGATAACTAAAAAATTGATCACAAGTTCGTACATTTGTATATTCACTTAATTGAGTTTCATGAATGAAGCCGGACCTAGCCAACAAAGACAACATTAGTGATATCTGGAAACTTCTCTTTAATTGCTGCTTTGATTCCTGTTCCGATGGAGTCTGGGCCTGAGTACTTTACATTGCATTCCCCACCCTCAACAGACAGTACTTCCACACTTCCACCAAAGTTCTTAATTGCCGGTCTCAGTATATCGAGATGGCTATTCACTGCCTGCAGTTGGACATATTGGGAGTTATCAATGCTCATTAAGTTCAATTAATATGGTCATTATTTTCTCATCAGCTCAAGTTGAAACCATACCTCAGCAGTTGTTGCCCTTGCTTCTTCATCATACACTTGGCGGATGTCTTTAACTGCATCTCCAAATTTTTCCTTCAGTACTCTTTCAATCCCCATTTTCATGGTGGTTGTTGAGCTTGGACAGCTACCACATGCTCCTGTTCATCAATTCACAATACTATCAAACTCTCAACAACGGAACCTTTAAGTGGTATCACAAATCATACAGTATCTAAAAGTCGTTCCTTTGTGACTTTTAATAGCATTACATCACAAATGGTGAGTGACGCAATGACACTTACAATGTATCAAAACATAATTTGAAACCATTTGGCTGTAATCAAGTCATACACTAGCAAAACAACAAATTAAAATGGCATTATCATAATAAACCTTTGGAAATTACTAGAATTGCTGTGACCACTTGGGTCAATGGTCCATAATCTCCCCATGTCCACAAAAAAATAACTCTTCCAATGAAGAACCGTTTTAAATGACTAGATAGAAGTACATGCCACAAGTAGAAATGTGCATAAGAGAAGAACTATGAGTGACTAGCATTAGATTCTCCGCCATGGCAATTGATGACAACTTACTGGTAATTGATTAATCAGTAACAGATAATTATCTACTAATTAATTCTGCAGCGAAGGATACTTAATGGTAAGAAAACGAACATCAGCCATGTTCAAACAATTGATAATAAAATTTCAAACAATAAAAAACAGATCATTTGAAGAAGATTGTCTGAACAGAAAATTGAAGGAGTTGAAGGGAAGTCAATTGCCTTGGAGTTTGAGAGCGATGACACCATCTTCGATGGACACAACGTCGACGTTTCCACCATCAGCAATCAAGTACGGACGAACATCCTCGAGAACCAGGTCCACGTTTTGAACAGTGAGCTCAAATTTCTGTGCCGAGTAGAGTCCTGGAGACTGGGGACCAGTGGCTGCACTTGGACTCGTCGCTTGTATAGCCGTTTGGGACAAGACCCTTTTGAGAGAGGCTAGTCTGATTTGCGGCGGAGTTATCGGCAGTGAAAACCGATGGGTTCTGGCCACTATTTTTGGAGAAGACGGTGGGATCTTGGACAAAGCCGTGGAGGCTAGGGACGCCATAATTTCGTAGAAGATGATGCAAGAGGCTTTGAATGGTTAATTATTTTTGAGGAAGGGCCATATTGGTGATTGCAAGGATTTAGGGGACGGATGTGATAAATATGAAAAGGTGCTTCTCACAGATGGCGGCCGCGCGTGGAGCTGATACTCTCTGACCCTTGGCGGATCACTAAATTCATAATCTATTTTCCAAAATCAATACATTCAATACTTTTAATATTTATTAATTAATTAAATTTTATTTTAATTAAATAATATAAATATATAAATTATAAGTATGGAATATTATAAATAATTTTAAAAGGAAGGAGTTTATAATAATATATATATATTTTTTTAATACACAGTCCCAACCCATGGTACAAGTAAAGAGAGGCCTATGCGCACCAGCGCCAGCCAAATCGCCAGAAAGGACCACCTGAGTGCTTCCGACAGCTGCAAGCAGGGGCTGCTTAATCCTTTAATGCTACTCATAAAAGCAGCCAAAGCCTTTAGAAACAGGAACACATACGTAAACGTCTAGAAACCTCCTTAAATAGTAACCGAGACTACCTCATCAGAGGTGGGAGTAGAAAAAGATAAGACTACAGCATTCAATGTCTCATATTATTAACCGTAGAGGAGCCTTCAAATTGCCATTACCATCTTCCCTCGCTATTATTTGGTACAAGACTACAAGAACTAGTTAACTGTCGGTTGTCACCTTAGCTCATGTCCCTAGTAATTTCATCAAAACTTATTCGAACAGCAATATTTTAATGAACCTTAAATCAATAATTGATCGCAACTGGGTAATGACATGCAACTAGATTTTTCCATTACCTATCAAATCCAACCCGCGAACCACCTGTTCAATGAAATGTCCATGAGATCTGTGGCTGGTTACTGATTAAAGGTAGACAGTATAGGAGTCTCCCTTGTGTAACTGTAAGGGTTCTTTGAAGTGGAGTTAAACCTAACAAGGTTTAATGTTTTCTGGGGTATCAGCATTCAGACAGCCAAGTTGGGTTTGACGATCAAAAATCCGGACACCTAACATCTTGTGATAATTTAGCCCCACATCTACAATCACAAGAACTAGGTGTCTGTACACGTACGATTATTCAATGAAAGTGAGTGGTTATTGGTCACGCTCAGCCCTCATTGGTCAAGAACTAAATTAAAGAACGCCAAACAGAATATAGCCACAAAAGTAGAAAAAAGAAAAGCAATTTTCGTCTTTCCCTCTTCTTTACTCCCAAAGCGGGAAGGAATTCGTTAGCTAAGGATGGGCATCAGTTTCTGTGCTATACGGGTGTGCTTCGCCGACGTCGGACATTGAACAACCAGTAAAGTGAATGGGTCATAAAATTCATCAAGAACTGGGTTAGTGATTTAATTTGAACAACTGGTGTAGGTGTGGCTATGAATAGAAGTTTCGTGATAATATGTGACTGCTCCTGGATCCACTTGGCCTGGGACACTCGTCCATGAAATAAACTTATCTCCAACTCCAATTTATTATGCATGGTGATGGCTGTTCTTTGCAAACTGTGGAGTCGCTTTTACACTCTTGTGCGAATACAATAGTTGTCATTCTCTGGAAGTTGGGAGTTGTTCGCTTACCTATTTGAGATGGGCAATATAATATTTCTGATAAAGCAGGAATTGCATTACATGGCGATATCTCAACATCAGCTTTTGCAAATCCTTCTTCTGAACACCTGCTTCATCACAAACATGAATTATCTTTACGGAGCTATATTTTAGTAGAAAATTGGAAGTTTTAAGTGTAATATATGGTTTTAATTATCGTGTGGCTTCAAATTAAGGAAATATTAATTAGGAACTGATGAAAGAGATTTGATGTGAAATTTTGACAAGTGTTTAACAAATGCCTTAATGTAAAGGTCATTTTGAGTTAGATATTAGTTGACAAGAGTCCGTCTCATCGCATAGCTATTCTAATATTAGTAGCAGTCTAATCAGCACTGTAACTAATTTATTTGAACAATAAAAAATAAATCTTAAATATAAACAGTGTTTCTTGATATTTGAATTGTCTACCACCGTCACATTCTTTACGTTTCTCGTAAATTCACTCTCTCTCGTTTCCACCACCATTGCATGACTTCCCTACCCACCGCTACAGTTATTAATAAATTTAGCTACTGGTTTAAAAAAGGCTTTTAAAATGGGAGGAGTTACTAGCTTTAAAGCAGCTGATTTTGTGGATTGTAATCGCACCACGTTTCCACGAGGATGCTACGCTGTTTCATGAGTTTTTGGTTGGACAATTACGACTTCAGTTCAGTAGTTGGCTTATTATTATTGTTTCCTGTGAGTTACCTTTTCTTTTTCTTCTTTTTTTTTTGGTTAATTCCGTTGGGCTTGCCCGTAATTAGTCGCTAACTCGAATCATTAAGTGCTTTCACAGACTATCTACGGTCATACAGTATGACATTATATATAGGGGTCCAACTGACCATTTCCAAGTTGCAGTTCCCAACAATAAGTAGAAAATGAAGATTTTCGCAGCTCAGGTCGAGGATGGAAAGGAAGGAAAAGATGGGATTCCGTCGGTTGGTCCTGTTTATCGCAGTTTACTGTCCAAAAATGATTTTCCTCCACCAGATTCTGATATGAATTCAGCATGGGAGCTTTTCAGGTAACTGAGTTTTGCGTTCTTTTTCTTGTTGAAACTGATACATGGAAAAGCCAGCATATATGTATAGTTCATCTTTGACAATATTGATAAGTGTCTTGATGTTCAGCGTGTCTGTAAACAAGTATCCTGGAAATAAAATGCTTGGCTGGCGCAAATTCGTGGATGGGAAGGTAAATATTTCGCATGGTGGATTTAGCCGCTTTAGATGTTTCTAGTTTCTGACTTTCAATTATGATTCTCTCTCTAAAGCCGGGGCCTTATGTATGGAAAACTTACAAGGAAGTGTATGCAGAAGTTCTGCAAATTGGTTCAGCTTTGCGAGCATCTGGTGCTGAACCTGTAAGTGTACATGCTGGGGTCTCCAATTGTACATGATTAGACGTTGGATGAAGAGCTGGAAACCATTCTTCTTTATTGATTTGCTTTTATTTCCATGGCAGGGCTGTAGAGTCGGAATTTATGGATCAAACTGTCCTCAATGGATTGTGGCCATGGAGGTTCATTTATTATTCTTGTGGGCTCCTTATCCGATCCTTTTTAAATGAACTATGACAAACGAGCTTTTGTTTTTTTCTTCTATTGCTTTTTTGTATAGGCTTGCAGCGCCCACAGCTTGGTTTGCGTGCCTCTTTATGATACACTTGGTGAGAACTTTTAGAATATTATCAATATAAAATATAAAATCTTCATAGATTCTATATATCCTGCACATAGTGTCTACAATGTTAATTCTCCTAGGACATGCCCTCCATCTTTTGGACCAATTCATTTAGTTATAGAAGGTTAAGTTGAATTTGTGTTGGATGCATTGATGCAGGCCCTGGTGCTGTTAACTTTATTTTAGAACACGCAGAGATTGACTTCGTCTTTATCCAAGATAAAAAAGTGAAACAAGTAAGTTCAAGAAAGTTTACCTGCTCTCAAAATGAATCGTATATTCTTTTCATACGAAAGCAGCTAATATTTGTAAAATCAACATATTGAGCAGTTGTTGAATCCAGATTGCAGAAGTGCTTCAAAGCTTAAAGGTTAGAAAAGATAGAAAAAATAGTGATTTGTTGTGACTGGAAGTCCTGCTAATTAAAGTTTCACTGTGGTTGTAGCGGTTGTTTGCTTCACTTCATTTACAGAGGAAGAAAAGGACAAGGCAGTCCAATTGCAGATAAAACCATACTCTTGGGAAGAGTTTCAACGCTTGGTAAGTTCAACACTTAATAGATAGTACTGTTCATCATGACGCACCATACTGAAAAACTGCAAAATCTATTGATTCCCACATTACAGCATATAGTTACTACTTTCTTTGTTAATTAATCTGAAAGTGTGTTATCCATCAGGGAAAAGAGAATCCGTCAGAGATAGTGCCGCCTCAGCCTTATAACATCTGTACAATAATGTATACAAGTGGCACAAGTGGTGATCCCAAAGGTGTTGTCTTAACACACGAAATAATAACCCTTTTTGTAAGAGGCATGGATCTATTTATGGAACAATTTGAAGACAAGGTAGGGGAAAATTTTCAATGTCAGTTTCTCCTGGTCATAGACAACCTCGATCCTTTTGTTTTTCTCTTGTTTTCCTGACACACGTTTTTGCTGCATGTAGATGACAACTGATGATGTATATCTATCTTTCCTGCCCCTTGCTCATATACTTGACCGCATGATTGAAGAATACTTCTTCCGGAAAGGTGCTTCTGTTGGCTACTATCATGGGGTATGTTGAGAAAAGCATATTTTCTGGTGTACCAAAAAGAACTACAAAGTAAAAAAAATTAGAATAAGTTAAGATAATTGCATCTAAGGTTCACTTGCAGCCTCCATATTCAACTAACAACTTACTGATTAAATTATGTTGGTAAACTTGTAGGATTTGGATGCATTGAGAGATGACTTGATGGAGTTGAAGCCAACATTTTTAGCTGGTGTTCCTCGGGTCTTTGAGAAAATACATGAAGGCATGGCCACCTGTCATTATGTACGCAAATTGACCTTTATTGATCTCTTACTAAGACTGGACTAATCTATGTAGCAGGTATAAAAAAGGCATTAGAAGAATTGAATCCTGTAAGGCGAAAGATTTTTGATGCTCTGTATAAATAGTAAGTTGGTCTTTTATTGATTGTCAATTTTTTTGAAACAGTGTCATCTGATTTGCTCTATATAAACAGAAATGAACATAGATGCTGATATAGTGCACAATTGAGAATGATGTACGCCTTTTGTTGTTTTTCACAGCAAACTTGCTTGGATGAATCAAGGTTATAAACAGAAGTACGCTTCAATGTTGGCAGATTTGTTAGCCTTCAGGAAGGTTGTAGCTCATCTCATTTTTTACTTCTCCTTTTTGCCATTTTTATAATAAAGAAAAAGGGAAGAAAAGAGAGGGAGAGTTGAAAAAGAGAAAGGAGGAACTATGTTATGCCCTGCATTATACTCACACTTGGCAGAACAAATCAACAATGTAGAATCCTTTATCCACTAGAATCAGAGTCGTGGGCTATGGAACTCTTATGACTGCTTAAATAATATGGGTAGCATTATTGCCCTTCCTCGCAACTATACTGATTTCTTCTGGTTTCTTTTCTTGTATTAGGTCAAAGCTAAGTTAGGTGGTCGTCTTCGATTAGTTGTATCCGGAGGTGCACCCTTAAGTGCTGAAGTGGAAGAATTCTTGCGGGTTACTACTTGTGCTTTCGTGCTTCAAGGCTATGGTAAATGATAGCATGGAGAAACATGTGCAGACTATGTAGGTCATGTTAGAAATGGGAATCTTAGCTTTCCGGACGTGTTCATGGACACATAAGACTGGCATATATTCCAGCATACTCACTTGAATCGTGTAGGATGATTTGATAAATGTATAATCATCGGAAGTCGCTATTTCTGCTTGAAATTTCCTTTGTCCATCCTTCCTATCAGGACTTGGGAGTTTGGGGTTCCATAGAGATATTTTAACGTACCCAAGTTCAGTTTTTATATTTAATGACTCATTGATATTCATCTTTATTCAGGGTTGACAGAGACCTGTGGACCGGTCACCATAAGCTTTCCGGACGAAATGTGTATGATGGGTGCTGTTGGATCTCCAATTACATACAGTGAGTTGCGCCTGGAGGAGGTTCCAGAGATGGGCTACAGTCCACTTGATAGTCCTCCTCGTGGTGAGATATGTGTGAGAGGGAAGACTCTGTTTGCTGGGTACTACAAGAATCCTGAATTGACAAAACAATCCATGAAAGATGGGTGGTTTCATACAGGTTAAGTACCAAACCTGTCAAACGGATCAATTTTGTATTTCATATTGTATAACTTTTCGCTCTTTCACATCTTCAGGGGACATAGGAGAGATCCTTCCCAATGGTGTTTTGAAGATTATTGATAGGAAGAAGAATCTTATAAAGCTATCCCAGGGAGAATACGTTGCAGTTGAGTACCTGGAAAATGTTTACGGGATCACTCCAATTGTAGAAGATGTAAACGTCTTACCAGTTTCCACTTAGTGATTCTATACAAACGTTTTATCATACATTTCTGAATCAACCTGTTGTTGAAGCTCTGTTGATGTTTGTGTTCTTTAGATATGGGTGTATGGAGACAGCTTCAAGTCAATGCTACTTGCAGTAGTTGTGATGCATGAAGAAAACACTAAACAGTGGGCATATTTAAAAGGTCACACAGGTTCATTTCCTGAACTTTGTTCACTTGACCAGCTAAAGGAATATGTGCTAGCAGAACTAAAATCTACAGCTGGGAGAAACAAGGTAGGACCTTAAGAGTTTTGAACTGGCATTAAAATGCGTACATGCTATTTACTAACCCTGTTCTTTTATTCTTGTGTGCGGAAACCAGCTGAGAGGTTTTGAATATATTAAAGGAGTGATTCTGGATTCACGCCCCTTTGACATGGAAAGAGATTTGGTGACTGCAACATTGAAGAAGAGAAGAAATAAATTGCTTACCTATTATCAGGTAAATATAACTACTGATTGTTATCTTCAGTTTCTATTTAACAATTCTCAGTGCAGAGCTCACAAGAAATTTGGTATTGTGCAGGTGGAAATTGATGAACTTTACAGAAACTTGGCCGTAAGAAAGGCATAATAATTTGCATTTTTGCTGCCAAAAACTTTCTAATTATGAGCACATAAGTAAAAAATTTTCTTCCCAGCTGATAATATTTAAAGAACAGCAAAATGAATGTATCTCTCTTATTTGCTGCAATCTCATTTTACTGCTCATGTTCATGCTTAAACCCTTGTCAACCTCTCTCCTCTTATATCTGATTATGGAGAAGGGAAAGGACTAGTTTGGTCAATTTCCTCATTTGAAGTTAATTGTGGTCATTTTAGTTGAGTGAAGAGAAAGATGGAATTTTATATAGGGAGTAAATTTTCGCTTGCTACCCTACCCTAGAGCTGGCAATTTTCGATACGACCCGTTTACACGACACGACACGTAGTTAAGCGGGTTTGGGTTTACATTAAATGGGTTTGGGTCATAAACGGGTCAACCCGTTTATGACACGATAAAAATACAGGTCTAAACGG
>CAOGCB011531364.1:0-14924 GCA_948266635.1 Cnidoscolus chayamansa | reverse complement strand
TTTTTAAGTGCTTATTTAAATTTTATAGAGTATTCGTGGATTCATTTTAAGTTAATCACCTTGATTCTTTTCCCATTCCAGCATTTGCATGAAATGATAAACTAGAAAAGCAAAGGACATTGGCCTTTATCCATAGCTTTTCTGTTTCTATATTCCTCCAGCATATTTTTGTATTTACTTGTACGCTTAGTAAATATTCTCATAGATTTACTATGCGTATCTCAGTGGTAAGCAAGTGGTAGTTTGGATCAAGTGGTCATGGGTTCGAATCTCAGCAGCAGCAGGGTGAGGGTTTCACTTATGTGGGTGGACTCTTTGTGCGCACTGAGTCCTTGGCCTCCCACTTGCTTATCGCTGGGCCACCGGAATTTATCATCCCCACCATTTTGTCGGGGCCAGGATGCGAAAATCCTTAAGGTGAGGGTAAAATCACCTTTTGGATCAAGAAAATATAAATGTAGTATTTATGATAGTAAATGGTAATAAATGACTCTTTTTGCAGGTACTATGTTTTACACAACTCATGCAGTTATTTGGCATGGCTAATTGAATGTTATCACCACCTCCACGTAAGTACAACCATCAATGCAAATTGGTGGAAGTAGGAATGATACCTTAAAGAATAACTCAACAACTCTTATAAGTTTTCAATACAAGCACCTTCAAGACTACTATTTTGTCCTTTTTTACAGCTCTACCAAAATATTTTGATTGCATAGAAATTATATTATGATGGCCAGAAGCATCTGCCCATCAGAGTAGCCAACATCCAACTGGTAGCGAAGGATTCCACCAAATCCTCTGCAAAATTGTGATCCCTCTTGCGATTTATCTGTGACATTTTCAAGTGAGGAACCTAACTGATTGTACTCATCAACAAGCCACTCCGCTCCAACAGAGATACTTTTTCCTTGATATGCATGTCAGATAGGTTGTTGCGTCCTTCAAGTTGCTCTGGTCAGCCTCTTGTGCCTTGTTCAAGTGCTTTATGGCCACCTCATCTGTCTTTCTGTTCTTCATAACATACCGATTTACGTCCACATCTTCCCAAACTATTCATGATTTGATAGCACCAATTTCAAGAGCCTTCAAAGTATCATCCAAGCCATACACAAACTTCCCACTGTCCAGACTGATTTCCTCAAAAAACATCCCAACCAATCGCCTCTCTTGTATAAACTTCACACTTGAAAGAACCTCTGATGCAAGACAACTCAATCGCTTGATTAAACCCCGTCAGTCCACCATTTATCTAAGTGCTTTACATATATTATATATTTATTCCATATAATTAATTCAAGTGTTTTTCTTACCTAATTTTATTTTTATTAAATATTAGTTATTTAAGATTTATATATTAGAATTGTCCAAAATATCTTTATTTTTTTCATAATTTTTTAATTTTATATTATTTCATATAAATTTAAATTTTAATAAAATAATTGTCAAAATAAAATCATTAGATAATTTAATAAATACTAATTTAAGTGTATTTATAATATTATATATTTTTATTCTCCTATAATATATTTTTGTGATAAATTTTTAATACCACCACCTACCCGGACATATGGTGACCTAAGCAGGGTATCCTACTAACTATACAATTACTATTTACAGCTACCATATGAAATTGTATCTTAGTGTGCCTATTCATGCACTATATTTTTCTTTTCCTTTCTCTTCCTTTCTAAGTATATATGGTTCTTATCCATTAGCTCCAACTTATAAAGATCCTATATGATTCTTCCATTTCTAAGGGTCCCTTAGCCTACTTCGTAATCCCTATTATAAACAATTTTATATACACTTCTATCATCACATACTTATCTACTACACTTTTCATTATATGTCTTTTATACACTTTGTTTATATGCCAAAATTCCAAATAATACAAAATGTCAAAGCTCTATAAAAGAATCGACTCGATAATTCTTTGATGTTGTTGTGGATCTCTAGATGGCTCTTCTATTTCTTCAATGCATTTAACATACATCATATGTTTATTATTTTATCTCTCAAATACGTGATTACATATTTTACCAGTATTGATAACTTGTGATTCTTTTGAATTTTTAAAAGTCCGTCATATTGTCTCATGCAATTAATTTTCATATTATTTGGCCTGCCACTTCTATTCATGATACATCAAGTTTAATGTATAAAATTTCTTATCGTGTTAATAATGTCATATCATGTATATAATGCATATACCATTTGAAAATCATGTCATATCATATATGCCATATTATATCATATCATGTTTAGTGTATTTTATAGCTTACTAGGTGTATTCTATAATACATATACATGATTGAGTCAAATTATATCACTGTCATCATGTGTCTTTAGTGTCATTTTGTATTTCTATCATATCATATTACACATATACAATGTACGTACTAAATTAGTTCACATGTATTTTCTCATATCTTATTTAGTGTCTATCATAACATATCAGGTGTATACTATAGTAGAACCGGTGTACTAAGTCGTCTATCATGTGTATCATGTTGTGTGTATATCATATCATTTTATGTGTGTATAAATTCATTTCATATCCTAAGTTTTATATCATGACTTTTATATTATGTCATGTGATGTTCAGTTACCATATATGTTTTACATTTATCAAATAACATGCATACATACTCATAAAAACATAACAGAGAACTATAACCTTTTATGAGATCCATCCTGCCTAGCTTATGATGGACTCGTGTCATCATACAATTATGATCTGTCATATCATCTCATAATATATACATTCATGTCAAATGGTACAATATCGTGTCATGTTATGCCATACAAAGTCATTCAACGTCATATAACACTGTATGATTCATTTCATCTTATAACATATGCATTTCGTGTGAAATGGTACCATGTGTTATCATATTATGTCATACAAAGTCATTTTTTTATCACATAACAACATATCATTCTATAATGTCATATTTATATTTGACATATTATCCATGTCCTTTGTGTCAACTATAGTATCATGAACATGTAAACATAAGCAAATAAACATATAAGCATACAATCAATACTTTTGTCATGGAATGTATTCATATCACCATATATCATATTATGTAAGCAAACTCCACCAATATTAGATGTTGCTTCCAAGAACTTCGAAAATTCAGCACACACGTCCGAAGCATATCCTCGATTATCTAAATGGTCCTTTTAGATTGTCCACTATCTATGGATGGAAGGCCGTGCTAAAATCTAGCCATGTTCCTGTAGCATTCTGAACTTCTCCAGAATTGTGAGGTAAACTAGGGTCCTCTGTCAGAAACTATAGATACATGCATACCATGCAATCAAATGATCTCCTCTAGGTAAATCTGTGTCCATCTGTCTATACAGTACCTAGTTTTAACCGATAGAAAGTGCATCGACTTGTGAGTCTATCTACTATTACCCATATGGAGTCACACCTGTTGGAACTAACTGGTAGCCCCACAATAAAATCCATAGAGATGTGTTCCCACTTCCACTTAGGAATCAATAGCGGGTTCAACATCCCTGCTGGCTTTTGGTGCTCCAATTTAACCCTTTGGTACACCTAACATAATGATATGAACATGAAAATCTCCATCTTCATTGCATACCACTAATAAACTTTCTTTAAATCTTGGTACATTTTCATGGCCTCAGGGTGAACACTATGACAGGCATCATGTGCTTCACTCATAATGTTCCCCTTAAGTGTGACATCATTTGGCACACATAATTTGTTCCCAAATCGGAGAACACATTGGCTGTCAAATCTGAACTCATTATTTTCCCCATTCAGTACTGACCTGGCAATTTTAACCAACTCTGGGTCTTCATACTATATTTGAGCCACTTGCCTAAGAAACACTGGAGTTATCTTCATCTTTGCCCCTAAAGCACCATTCTCTTATCTCGAAGCCCTTTGTTGATATGACCACTGGCCATCATACTGTAGTGACGTGAGATAGACTATTCCATGATTTCTGACTAAGGGCATTAGCTACTACATTTGCTTTGCCCCGATAATACTGTATTCTACAGTCGTAATCACTAAGCAACTCTACCCATAGTCTCTATTTCAGATTGAGCTCCTTCCGAGTTAGAATATACTAGAGACTCTTATGATTTGTGAAGATCTCACATTTGACCCTATATAAATAGTGTCTCCATAACTTCAATGCAAATATCACTGCAACCATCTCCAAATCATTAGTCGGGTAGTTCTTCTCATGCTTCTTTAGTTGTATCGATGCATACAATATAACTCTGTCATTCTGCATCAGAACACATCCTAATCCCACTCTGGATGCATCACAATAAATGGTTCACCTGTCTTCAGCAAAGCTAACACCGATGTCATGATCAACTTTCTCTTTAATTTCTAGAAACCTTCCTCACATGCATAAGACCAAACAAACCTCTAGTTCTTCTGTGTCAATTGTGTCATCAAAGCAACTATCTTGGAGAAATCCTACATGAATCTCCTATAGTAGCCAACCAAACCGAGAAAACTCATGATCTCTATAATCGTAGTAGGTGTAGGCCAATTTGCTACTGCATCTACTTTCTTCGGATCCACCTTGATGCCATGCTCTAACACCATGTGGCCTAAGAAATATATGCTGCTAAGCCAAAACTCACACTTCGAGAACTTCGCATATAATTGTTACTCTATCAGTGTATGTATAACCAGTATCAGGTGCTGAGCATGGTCCTTTGCATTTTTGCAATTGTAACATCCTATTTCCTATAACCCTAAATGATTATATATAATTTTACAAGTATGAATGAAGAAATATGTTTTATTAAGAATAAGCTAATTAAGTCACAAGGAAATGATAAATAAAATTAGTTGAAAACTTAAGGTAAACTTAAAAGAGAGAAAGTAAAGCAAGGATGGGAAAGAAAATGCATGTCTTGGCTGTGAGATAGAAGCATGTCTCAGTTAGAAAGGCTCAGTCAAGGATGCATCTCAGTTGAAGTGTGTATCATGGTTGAAGGTGAGAGAGACTAACATGTCCCAGTCAAATGAAGATGAGAAAGGAGGGAGAAGTGAAAGCTCAATCAAGGGTTAGAGTGAGATATGTATCTCAATTGAAAGGTGGAATAAGGAGATGAGTCACCAGTGGATAGAGGAATGGCTCAATTAGATAAGATGAAGAAGATGGACTTGTTATCACGGTTTGATGAAGGCGTGATAAGGATGCTTCGGTCTTTATTGGGCGAGAAATGATGAATGTAGCTCGGCTAGACATGGAACATCAATGGTTTGGTTCATGAGGGATGAGATAAGGAAATGGTCAATTGAACATGATGGAAAGATGTGAGACACGGTCAAGGAAGGATGAAGATTTATTCTTGAAGGAAGAAGAGAGAGTTGTCACGGTTTGGAAGAGAAAGAAGGAAAGAAAGATGAGGGAAAAGAAGAATGGTTCATGATGTCTCAGTTGGTAAAGAATGAGCTAATTAAGATGAGATTTGAGTGAATATTAAATCTAAGCCCTAATTTAAGAAGTGCCATTTATCAAAGAGAAGGGATTAATGGCATCACCATTAACTTAAGATTAACATATGTCCTAAGTGAGGATTAGGTGGTAAGAGAATAGGGATATAAATACTTAAACTCTCAATTGTTCCCTATTTTGAACCAAAAAAAAAAAGAGATAAACATTTAAGAGGATTTAGAGTTGGGAACGGCAAGAAGGGATTAAGAGAAGTCATGATAGGAGGAAGAAAAGAAGGAAGAGAAAGCAAAATGAAGAAAAGGGGAAATTATATCCATTTAGGTGCTATATACCCATGATAATTTAAGTTAGGTGCTATATGTATGATATTTGTGTTAGGTGGTATATTATGTTTATTAAGGTTAGATGATGCATGAAGATTGATTAAAAGATTTGAAAAAGAAACCTGTTTGATAAATTAGGTTAAGGATTATAAGAATAGTATGATTTTCTTCTATACATGGTCGGGTTTAAGGGAAGGTGATGTTGAAAACATAATAATTGAATGAATAATATATATATATATATATATATATATATATATAGGCTATAAAATGCATGACTTCTGTGTAATGGTTCGATCAAGGTATGATTGTGGTATAAACATGGATAAAATTAGGATAGTGATATAGAAAGTCTTGGCTTAGTGATGTTTTAGGCATGATATAAATTGGTGGTGAAATGAGTTAATAACTATTTAATCATTGGTAAAGAAATGTTAAAGAAAATAATAAGTTCAGTATAGTTGAATGATAAGATACTTTTGCGTGAAAATATATGGTGTATGAATTGTGAGAATAAGTATGTATAAAAATGTGTACACATAATATGAAATAAAGGATTTGGTTACAGTAACCTTAAAATAGCAATGGAATATGATAAACAAGAATTGCTATATAATTGTGAAAGAAAGGATAATAGATCTATATGATTGAATGTGATATGAATTAATAATATGAGATAAAGTGAATATGGAGTGTTTTTGGGAAAACATGAACCACTAGTCCCTTGACCTAAAACTAAACCATGGACACTTGATGAAATATTTTAAATAAGACTAGCTATGATATTGAACTAATAGAGATTGATATTTTGGATATATATGTATATGGCGTCATATTCATAGAGGGCTATTAGTGAGGATGTAGACAGTTATGCTCCATTGTCAGAAGGATCCAGAGGTGCTTATGTTGCCTCTACACATGAAGGAGATGGACAAGATGTATTTATCCAGTGTATGGCTGAGATGTTAGAGAGGATAGTTGGGCTGTACTGTAGGGTGCAATATCATCTATATTAGTGCAGATCACCATGCAATCGTGGAAGTATCGAACTGATGAATTTAGATGTAAATTATCTGATGATACTTCTATAGCTAAGTATTGGTTGGATGGAGTAAAGAGAGTACTCTAGCAGTTGCAGTGTTCTTCTGCAGATAAATTAGTATGTGTTGTGTCTTTACTAAAGGAGGAAGCATATCAGTGGTGGATTATAGTAGAGCAAGTACTTTCTCTAAAGCACATGGGAGAACTTTATTATCAAGTTTCAGAAGAAGTATGTCAGAGATCAATAAATTGAGGAGAGGTGAGAATTTCTTTATCTTCGATAAGGAAGATCAACGATGAGTGAGTATGAGCAGAAATTCATTAATCTCAGTAGGTATGCTAGAGAATTGATACCTACGGAGGAGATAAGATGTTGTAGGATTGAGCAGGGACTACATAACAAGATCAACATATACATGGTTGCATAATTCATCTATGATTTTTCTACTCTGGTAAAAGAGGCTCTAAGTATTGAGCAAATAATGGCAGATGAACAGAATAGAAGGCAAAGGGGTCAGTAGAAGCGTAATTAGGGACATGCGAATGTTTCACGGGCTAGCAACAAGAGGTTCAAGGTTCCGCAGCAGAGTGGACAGAGTCAATCACAGAGGCGGACCTAAAGACCAAGACATAGTTATGTGGGTGGACCAGAGCCACATGCTACTTTTATTACTAGTACAGGAGGGGTAGGCCAAGGTTCATGACTTGTGTGTGAACATTACGGTAGACAGCATGAAGAGTTATGTCGTAAGTTGAAGAGCGCATGTTATCTATATGGGTCTACAGAGCATCTGAAGAGAGACTGTTCTAGGAGACAAGTTCTGCCACCACCACAACCACATGAGCAATCAGTGCCCTAGGGAGGCAAAGGTAGAGGCAGAGGGCGTAGTTGAGGTGATACTAGTGGTGTTAGTAAGAGGATGATAGGAGTTTTTGAGACAATGGATAGGTCGGACACTAGAGCACCAACATGGACCTATGCGATGAATGCTAGAGAAGATCAGGAAACACCTGATGTGATTGCTAGTACGCTCATGATTTTTGATATTATAATCTATGCTTTGAGTAATCCTGGTCCTACACACTCCTATATATGTGTGTCAAATAAGAGGAAAAGAAGTTACATGTTAATACACAAGACCAGGGAATACTTGTAACTAATCCCATGGGGGTAGTTGTGAATAGTTTATAGAGATTGCCCAACAGAGATACATGGATACACATTCATGGGGGATTGGTTGAATTACCTTTTGGAGAGTTCGACTTAATTTTAGGGATGGATTGGTCATGTAGATATCGAGTTGTGGTAGATTATAGGATGAAGAAGATTACACTTAAGACTTCCACAGATGAGGATGTAGTATTTGAGAGTCGAAATACTAATCTTATGGCTAACGTTATATCAGCCATTACAGCCAAACGAATGCTCAAGTAGGGATGTGATGCTTATCTATCATGTGTAAATAAGATCAAGATGATGAACTCGGCTACAAGTGGTATACCCATTGTCTGTGATTTTCCAGATGTATTTCTTGATGAATTGCTAGGCATGCCACCAGACAGAGAAGTGGAGTTCGCGATTGAAGTAATGCTAGGAATTGCTCCGATATTGATGGCTCCTTATAGAATGTCGCCTGCATAATTTAGTGAACTAAAGGCTCAATTATAGGAGTTGATCGATAAGGGATTTATTCAGCCTAGTGTTTCCCTATGGGGTGCACTAGTGATATTTGTAAAGAAGAAAGATGGTACCTTAAAGTTGTGTATTGATTATCGATAATTGAATAAGGTGACCATGAAGAATAAATACATGTTGCCATGGATCGATGATTTATTTAATCAGCTGAAGGGAGCAAGTGTAAAGATTGATTGGAGATCTGGGTATCACCAGCTGAAGGTGAAAGAGGCAAATGTATGTAAGACTCCATTTAGGACTAGATATAGGCACTTTGAATTTTTGGTTATGTCATTTGGACTAGCGAATGCATCAACAATCTTCATGGATCTGATGAACTAGATTTTTCATTCATATTAGGATCAGTTCGTGGTAGTTTCATCGACGATATATTGATATATTCTAAGATGAAGGATGAACACGATTGACACTTGAGAATAGTACTGCAAGTACTGAGGGAGAAGCAATTATATAGGAAACTCAGCAAGAGTGAATTTTGGTTAAAAGATATATCTTTTCTTGGTCACATTATGTCAGCTGAAGGTATCAGAGTAGATTAGAAGAAGGTGGAAGCAGTGGTGAAATACAAAGTACCGGAGAATGTAGTAGAGATCTATAGTTTTCTAGGATTAGCCGGATACTATAGAAGATTCGTAAAAGGGTTTTCGATCATTACTGCTCCATTAACTAGACTATTGTAAAAGAGTGTGAGATTTGAATGGTCAGAAGAATGTCGAAGGAGTTATGATAAGTTGAAACAGATGCTCATAGAAGCCCCAGTTTTGACTCAACCGATATCAAGGAAGACTTTTGTAGTATACAGTAATGCTTCGCATATCTGATTGGAATGTGTGCTGATGTAGGAAGGGAAAGTGATTGCTTATGCATCTATGTAATTGAAATCACACGAGAAGAACTATCTGACGCATGATCTAGAATTGGCAATGGTCGTATTTGCATTGAAGATATGGAGACATTATTTGTATAAGAGTCTGAAGTATAACTATAAGAGTTGAACTTAAGAGTCTGAAGTATCTACCAACTTAAAAAGAGTTGAACTTAAGGCAGAGAAGATGGATTGAATAAATTAAAGATTATGACTTTG
Organism: Cnidoscolus chayamansa; assembly: GCA_948266635.1. Taxonomy (NCBI): domain Eukaryota; kingdom Viridiplantae; phylum Streptophyta; class Magnoliopsida; order Malpighiales; family Euphorbiaceae; genus Cnidoscolus; species Cnidoscolus chayamansa. The sequence goes on along the minus strand of CAOGCB011531364.1, from coordinate 5,309 downwards.
TTATCGATTACCATCCAGGTAAAGCTAATGTGGTAGTTGATGCTCTAAGCATAAAGATGTTGAATTCTTTGAGAGCTATGAATACTTAGTTGACATTGACTAGAGATGGGGTGATAATAGCAGAATTAATGTTACATCCCCAGTTTCTGCATCAAACCAGAGAATTGCAGAAGGAAGATCGAGAGGTACTATCATAGGTAGAAATGGTTAAACAAGGGAAAACTACGCAACATGTGGTAAAGGAAGATGGATGCATGTATTATTAAGATAAACTATGTGTACCTCAGATCAATGATTTGTAAAGGAGTATATCAGCAGAGGCACATAGTAATCCTTATACTATGCATCCTGGAAGTGTGAAGATGTACAATGACCTGAAGAACATGTACTAGTGTCTGGGGATGAAGAAGGGAATAACATAGTATGTTTCTAAATGCCTCATATGTTAGGAGGTGAAAGCAGAACATCATGTACCTTTTAGTTTGTTGCAACCTATACCAATACCTGAGTGGAAATGGGACAGAATCACGATGGATTTTATGACAAGATTACCACTTACACTGAAGAAGCATGATGCTATATGGGTTATAATAGATAGATTGACGAAATCGGTGCACTTCTTACCTGTCCGGACTAACTAAACACTTGAGAAGTTGGCAGAATTATATATATAAGAGATAGTCTGTTTACATGGTGTGTCGAAATCTATTATGTCAGACAGGGATCCCAGATTTACATCACGATTTTAGAAAAAGCTACATGAGGCATTAGAGACCAAGTTGAACTTTAGCACAACATTTCACCCACAGACAGATGGCCAGTCTGAAAGGGTGATACATATATTGGAAGACATGCTGAGAAGTTGTGTAATAGATTTTGAAGGAAATTGGGTGAGATACTTGTTGTAACACCCGACACATTTTCGACATTGAATTCTGACTTTCTAATCGAAATATTCATGGAACATTTAGAAATCAGGCTGGATAGTATTTAGGGATTAAAATGTTAAGTTATAGAAGTTAAAGGACTAAAATGAAAAACTTAGGGACCAAAATGAAAAGAAAGAAAAGTTTAGGGACTAAAGTGAAGTTTGTCTAGGGCAAACCTGAAAAGTCAGGTTCGGCCGCCAAACTCAAAGGTTTGGCCGTTGAACCCATGTTTGCCATCTCCACTATAAATAGTGGAGGTAGTCGGACAAGGGAGGGGTTTTTGACAATTTCTCCTCACATCCTCTCAAACACAAAGAAGTTTAAGTCCTCAAAAAACCTAAGAAAACAAGAAAAGAGTAAAGTGGAAGTAGAAATCAAGCTAAGAAAAAGGGAAGAACAAAAAGAAAGAAAGCAAAGGAAAGAGAGGTAGAAGAAGCCTGATCTGAAGTTCACGGTTGATCAAGGATTTAAATCCAAGTTAGTAACATGTTAATTGGCTAGAAATGATAAAGAAATTATGAAAATGAAGCATGCAAAGGAACCTAGGTTAAAATGAAAGAAGTTGATGAAAAATTGAATTGAGAATAAAAAAGTGACCCAAAGATGAACAATGTAAGAACATATGCATGTCCAAATGTGCTCAATGATGTTAGAAACATGTTAGGAATGTCAAATTGGGGTTATATGTTATGAATGGTAGAAAAAGGAAAATGTTTAGGTTATGTGAAAAATGGAAAGAATGCATGAAATTAATGAAACAGTGGAGGCATGTTGATGAAAATGAGGTTAGCTGAGTTGCAATGACGTATATGAATGTTTAGAAATTCTTAGAGTTGTAATTGGCAGGATTTGAGAATGTTAGAAGTGTTGGAACCCAAGTTTTGGCTATTACCAAAAACCTAGGTTTGGTGACCTAAAGGAGGTTAGGCGGCCGAAATTAGGAAACAACTCAGGAATAGGGAGAAAGTCCAACTTCAGCAGCCGAAGGTTGGACTTTTGGCTACCGAACCTAGTGAAAAAAAGGAACTTGTTGCAGCTGAACCTGCTGCCGCAAGTGAGAATTTCGTCTTTGTAAGGATGACCTTCGGCTGCTAAACCTGCTACCGAAAGTCCCATGTCTAGCCATTTCTAATCCAAATTGCTTGGATTAAGTATGTTATGTTCATATTATGTTTTATGGGATTTTAAGGGATGTTTTTAAGTATGTTTTAATTCTATGTTGAGTCTCTAATTTGAAGTCTGAAATACAAAATTGGATCCTAGAGTTTAGGGATTCGTCAGCACATTAGTCTATAAGTGAGTAGATATAAACTCTTTTATTATCCAAAAAATGTAAATTGATGTTTTTAGCATGCTTACGCATCATAATGCTTAGGTTGTTGCATTAGATGCATGACATATGTTGCACTGCATTATTCATGACCTATGGCTGGTAATGTAGAGTGATCCAAAAGTCCCCCATATTTATGTTATGACTCACGGAGAGATCCCTTGAAAGATCCTTTGGTATGTCCCTTAGATGTAACACGTTAAGACCTTAGGATTTTCTTGGGATCCATATGTTATGTTATGTATATGTTAAGTCCATAAATAGCCAAAAGGAGTTGTTGTGGCGCATATGAGTACCTAAGGGAAGTTGCTAAACCATAAGATATTATGGTGGTTCTAAGAAGATGGCTTGCCAATTAGAACTGACTAGGCATTTCTGGTGATAATATTACCTTATGTGAAATGTTTGAAGGTGATGCATTACACGACCATGAAAACCATGTTTTTATGCATGTTTTATGTATCTTCTCACTAAGCTATTCAAATAGCTTACCCCTTTTATATACATTGCTTCGCCCCTCTCTCCATACCATTTTTCACAGGTTATGCAGGAAGAATGGAACTTATAAGGTAGAGTGCACGTGTCCCAACGGTGATGATGTTGCTTGCCCATAGGATATGTAAATGTACAAGAACATGTCTTAAAAATCTCATGTATTACATGTTAATGTTTATGTTAAGGTTTTGGTACTTATGCTTATATGCACCACGTTTATGTATACAAGTATAATGTAAGACACTTATACTAGGAATTTAAGTATTCCTTATGTTAATGTTGTACCAAAATTCTTTACTATGCATGAGATTATATGTTAATGTATGTTTATGTCTATGTAATGTTAATGTTTACGACTTGTTAGGGTTTCGGTCACCTTCGGGTGGTCAAGATTGTAACGCTGTTAGCAGTCCGAGAAGGCTGGCTATTCTATCTCTCATTCTCTTTTCCTAAATCACAATGGGGTCATTGTGAACCTTAAGTGTGGGGGAGCAAGTCGTTGCTTCCTAAGTATGGAAAAAGAGAGTGAGTCGCGACAGTAATTCTTACATTCGCTAGCGCAATATTGGCATATGTAGTTTCTTTCTGATTCTGGGAAACCATCGTGAGCGCGAATGTAGAATTCGCGACCGCAAATTTATGTTTATAGTTTCTGTTTGAGTTTATGGAGTATTCGCAAGCACGATGTTAATACTCACGACTGCGAATGCATTTTTGTGTGGTTTTTAATGTTACTTAGTGACTGCCACCAAAACCTTTCATTCTTTAGTTCTTTAAATAGATTATTTATATATTTGTAAGATTATATTTTATTCTTTTTGAGTTTGAGATTCCTGAATATGTTATGAAGATTGGAACTTTGTCTGAATAAAATGAACTTATCTTAGAAGTTAAGCATACCATTTGGAAGGCCTTTATCAAACTTTTAAAGTCTCTAGTTAATTATCTAGACAATATTTTGATATGGAAATTTTGCATCCTAACTTGAAAATAAAAGTAGAAAGGAATAAGAAACTAAAGACATAATACCTGTAGGTTTCAAGTTAATAAAAGATGAAGGTATTGCGAGAGAAAAACTGAGTTAAGTGAAATAATAGAAAACCGTTATGATAAAAGTAAGAAGTGGTATGGAGCATAAGATGCAGCCACTTTGAGTTTTTTCTATGTAAATAAAAAAAAAGAAGAATAAAATAGCAAAAGAAAAAGTGCAATACTATGAGGTAACACAAGATATGAAAAATGTGAGAAGTGGTATAGAGCATAAGATGCAACCACTTTGAGGTTTTCTATGTAAAAAAAAAGAAAAAAAAAAGAGAAAGAAAAAGAATAAAAGAGCAAAAGAAAAAGTGCAATATTATGAGATAACACAAGAGATGAAAAAGGTGAGAAGTGGTATGGAGCATAAGTTGCAACCACTTTGAGTGATAGAAATAAGTTACCTAAAAATGCCTTGAAATAAGAAACAATACATGTGTGCTCAAATTGTCCTAATTTCTTTCTTATGTTTTATTTTAAGAAAGGAAACTTGTTTATTTCATATTTAAGTTTGGTTAGCTTTTTAACTTTAGATTTTGTTTGTTAAAGTTCTTCTACATGGTATGTTTTACTTGATAACTTAGGTTCATTCTCAACATTGTTTTGATCTTGGTAACATGTTTAAGAAATCCAAATAGGAAAGGTAAAATACAATCTATGAAAGCATTTGTTTTAAAAGGAGGACGTTTTGCTTAGGGACAAGCAAAAACTTAAGTATGGGGGAATTGATAGCTTTGCCAAAGTAGCAAATATATTTATGTTATTTTATATGATTGTGTGTGTTTTTATTATGTTTTATGGTTTTTCTTGTTGTTTTGGCTTAGAAAAGTTTCAGGTATTAATTCAAGTTTTGGAATGAGAAAAAGAGTGAAAAAATGTGGCTAAGTATTCAATTCTAGAGGAAGTTTGTGATCATGACTCTAAAAGCACACGGGCACGATGCATGCATGAAAAGAGATAGTAACTTCGTAGGACAAGTCACACTCGCGACATCTCTATTCACGATTGCGACACGACCTTACAAAAGGCAGAACTGAAAGCTGATCAAAGTGACATATTGGTTCAACGAATATGTTCAGTGGCAATTGATGAAAATCAGTAAAAACCACCCCAACTTGTTGACCAATTACATCTTAAACTACCCACATCAATTTCCTATAAATACCACTCCAAGGAAGCAAAATAAGGAGAGATTATGACAGTAAAAACTCAACATTATCATTTTCCAGAATAGGCGAGAGCCATTCTTGTTGATCAAGTCCATCAACTTATCAGAAGATCCCTCGAGATGTGACACCCTCCAAGAGGTAGAAGTGTGATTTTTCTAATCTCCTTCTTGTTCTTTAAGGTCTTTTGTATGTTGTACTTCATTTCCTCTGATCAAAACAACATTGTAAGGATGTGGATTTTATTGAATGAAAATTTTCTTGAAGTTATGTTATTGATTCTTTGATTTAATTGTTAATGGATGAGTTTGTTCTCAAAAGGAAATTAAACCTTCCATATCAATAAGATGACAT
>CAOGCB011530647.1:0-11477 GCA_948266635.1 Cnidoscolus chayamansa | reverse complement strand
TATTATCTCCTCTTGCAAAGCAATTGATCATGGATTCACATGCATGGATATTATCCCACAAATCTGAAAACCCTAGACTAGTTAAAAAAAAAAAGCTAGCTACCATACAAATACAAATTTCCCAATTTAATTTCTGGGTTTCCACTAAATCCAACAAACAAACAAACCTCCACGCATAAACATAGCTTCCACTACACTACCATGGAAGGAGAGGAAAAGGGAACATTTACAGACAATGAAGCTTTCCTTTTCTTCTGTTTGGTGGAGAGTTTGGATCCTCCTGACCTCTTAAACCATTAGATAAGAACACTGTAACCAAGCTTTTCTTTTCCCTAGTTATTAGGTAACGAAGCATTGAGGATAAAAAAAGAGAAACTATAAAAGCGTCATTGTATTATTAGTTTATGGTCCAATACCCTTCTCCTTTTGGACCTATCACTTGAATTTGATCGTTCTAGTAAAGATTTCAGTGCAGTTTGCAAGAAATGTACTGATTCAATGCTGTGATCTTTCTCAGCAGAGACTATAAGAACGTTCCTGATCCTTCCTCCAATAGTTACCATTTCAGCTCTCAGAGTCTTCAAATGCAGGGATTTCAATATCTCAATGAGTTCAGGCAAAAGGTCTGTGCGGTCTTCGCAGCATAAAGATGCCTTGAAGATCAACTGTCCATCGCTTGAACACTCGCCGGAAAGAACTGTGATCTCATCTGTTTCTGATGGGAAGGTTTCTAGCCCTGGAATTTGTGAGGTCTGTTGCTTGAGTTCTCTCACTCGTTGAACAACTTTTGCAAGAAGTGAAGCTTTGTCTGTCTGTGAAAATTCAAACAGAAGATGAAAATAGTTGTGAGAAAGAAACCCTAAATGTAAAAAGCTTAGCAACTTTCAGAGACAGTGTGGACTAACCCTAGAAAAATTTAGAGAAAAAGGTAAAAGAAAATTTAGACAATAGGAAAGAAAAGACTTTGATTCCTGTTTTTTTGCTTTTACAGATAACGTTCAGTTTGAACATTCAAAAAACACTTCAAAAGTCTGATATAGATCCCAGATTCAGAATTTGAATTTAACTATGTTAGCGCAGCTGCTCCTATATCTTCGCGTTTGGTTGTCAAGAAAATGAGGGAAAGTGACAAAACAAGGGAAAATAAAATATTTATGAAAACCCATCATGTGAATCACAGAAAAATTTACCTCTCGATCAAAAACGGATTTGATTCGCTAAATGATTGAGTTGGGAAATGTCAAGTCAGTCAGCTGGGATTTTGGTTTATGAGTCAAAAAGCAGGAGTCTAAAATTCAAAGTTTTACTTTCTTTTTCCCATTGTTTCCCAGCTACCAAACAGTGAAGAAACACAATAATTGATCAAGGGAAGGAACACATTGATCAAAGCTTCAAAATTACCGCAGTTGAAGACCTTATACAAGAACAAAGAACAAAGAACAAAAGAAACTCATAATTTCCACCATTAAAACACATAAAAACTCCTAGCAAACTTCAAAAAGCCATCAAAATAGTAAGTTTTCAACTCTATCGACAAAGATCAAGATACCTTAGAGTTGCAAGGAAGGAGGTTCCTGAGCTTATCAAGATGAGAGTTAATTCTCTCTCTCCTTCTCTTCTCAGCTTCTTTATGATTCTTCAAAGCAGCAAGAGCTCTATCCTGTGGTGTCATATCCGTAATTACAGACCCTTCCAAGGGGTGATTATGGTAAGACGATGAGGATGAAGTACATAAGCTTTGCATTGCCGGGAAACCGTAGGGTCCGACGTTGAAAACACCGTTCTCGGCGAGAAACCGGTACAAGTGTGAATCTTCTGGGGAGTTATCTGGTTGCATGATTCTTGTTTTCAAGTGTGGAAATGGGAAAATGAAATGAAATGAAAGGAAATACAAATGATTTATATAATTTGTTTTCGGCGTTGAAAAGAGAGGTTTGGCTTTCGGTGGTTTGGGCTTTGTCTTGTCGTTTTAAAGGGCTTTTTTTTTGTTTTTTTTTTTTTATTTTCTAATTTTCTATAGTCGTTTTATTTGACTTGCTATGTCGTTTTTGGATAAGTTTTCTTATTCTTTTTCTTAATTTTAAACTTTTTTTAATAATTTAAATTTATAATAATTTTCATATTAATAATTTTAGAGAATATAAATAATAATAATAAATAAAATTTAGCATAAAAAAAGGGCCCAAGTCTGTCTGTGTGTGCATTTACTAAAAATATGGGACAGTGGCATATAAGTAAAAAAGACACTCCCTCATCAATCCTAATGAAAATTATTAAAACTAAGAAAGAGATAGTGATATCTCATAAGTAAGAAAATATTTGCAAAAAAAAGAAAGCAGATTTTTATTTTTATTTTATTAGAAAAATCAAATCCATTTCAAGTCTATCAATTACTTTCAATAGAGTTGTCAATTCAACACAATAATGCATTAGTGAAAGCCACCACAACCACAATAAACCAACAACCAACTTATATTGTACCATCAATCTTGTGACAAACGTGATATACCCTCGCTTTAGGGATTTTCACATCTCGGTCTGATAAAATTATTGAGAATTAAATCACGGTGAATCAGCAGTAGTCAAGTGAGAGGTCTTTAACTTGGTGTACCACAAGGAGCCTACCTACATAGGTGAAACTCTCATATAACGGCTGTCGAGAGTTGAATATTAGATCTTTTACTAATTCTGCTACTTACTTATCATTAAACTAAGCCCGTGCGGACATATTGTAGCATCAATCTTGATTTTACAAAAGAAGTCCAAAAATACCTCAACATCACAGAAGGAGGAGATATAAAATTTTAATGATCAAATGATTTACTATTTTTTGTAGCTTACGGTTTAATTCTCTTTTAAATCTTATTGTTGCATTTTTATTTTTTTGATGTTTAATATTTATTATTTTTTTCCCAATAATCTCTGGACATATTTTATGCTTTTGAAATAAATATATAGTTATTGCTTATGTTCTTGTTTATAGATTTTTTTTTTCCAATTCCTCTTTTACTAGAATCTATTTTCATTGTATTTGATGAAATTATTAAATGTTAAATCCCACCTCAATTTAGTAGGAAAATGGTGTGTCATTTATAAATTCTTAGGCGGTACTTTTCTCTTGTTGTCCCAAATATGAGTAGACAAGAGTGGTTAAATTTGTCGCTTTTTAACTTTAATCAAATTTTCAAGTTCTTATTTTAAACTTTTGTGAAAAATTATGACTGAATACTTCTAGTGTGCTATGTAATTTGATCTAAGTATGAGAGACTGATTATCTTAAAATTGCAGAATGTGAAATTAGCTAGCTAAAATTTCGCCAAGTAGAGATGTTACTTTTCATAATGAAATTAGCTAGGTGTTCTATTTAGTTAATTTCAACATGCAACTTAATAGGCATTTAAGTACAGAGGTCTAAACAACAGTAATTCTTAGCAATTCAAAGTAATACAAATAAAATGACGTTCCAAGATAATTGCTTCTTGAGTTTTAGAACTATGTTCATTGTCTTTGTTACTGTCAGGATTTAGCTTGCTAAAGATTTCTTCAATTTCATTATCAGTTAAATAATTTGTTTTTAATGTTGGATTTGTCTCATAAATAACAACATTCATTGATTCCTCAATTGTTAAACACTCTATAGGCTCTACTGTTGGTAGAATATCCAAGAAAGATTCCTTCTACCACTTTACTATCAAATTTTTTCAAATTATCTTTGTTATCTAGAATGTAGCATTTACAGCCAAACACTTGAAAGTGAGATACATTTGGTTTCTTCCCTTTCCAAAGTTCATAAGGAATTTTCTTTAAGATTGCTCTAATAGTGACTATGTTTACAATGTAATAAGTTGTGTTTACAATTTCTGCCCAAAGTATTTAGGAAGGTTGTTTTCATTTAGCATGGTTCTAGCCATTTCCTGTAAAGTTCTAGTTTTCCTCTCAACAACTGTATTTTGTTAAGGGGTCTTAGGGGCAGAGAATGAATGAAAGATTTCATGTTTGGAGCATAATTCATCAAATAAAATGTTTTCAAACTCCTTTCCATGATTACTTCTTAGTGAAGTGATATTGAGCTCTTTTTCATTTTGGACTTTCCTACAAAATTTTTCAAATGTATCAAAAGTTTTATCCTTGTGAGTGAGGAAGAAAATCCAGGTGTATCTTGAGTAATCATCCACAATCACAAATGCATATGCTTTGCCTCCTAGACTCATTAAAATGATTGGTCCAAACAGATCAAGGTGTAACAATTCTAGAATTCTTGAGGTTGTGACAACATTCTTAGGTTTAAAGCTTATTCGTACTTGTTTTCCTAGAGGACATGCTTTACAGGGATGATCTTTTTCAAAATTTAGTTTAGGCAGTCCTCTAACTAGGTTTTTCGTAGATATTTTGGAAATCAAGTGCATGCTTGCACGTCGAAGCTTTCTATGCCATAGCCAACATTTTCATTCAGAGTTACAAGACACTTTTCACTACTTTGAAAGCAATCTAGATCTAGCATGTAAATATTTTCATGTCTAGGACCAATGAATAATGCATGATCATTTAAATCAATGAGTTCACAGTGTGTAATGAAGAAGGTTACCTTGAATCCATTGTCACACAGTTGACTTACACTTAGAAGATTGAATTTCAATCCTTAAACTAATGCAACATTTTTAATACAAGGTTGATGTATAATTGTGCTATTTCCTGTTATTTGAGCTCTATCATCAAATCTGACATATCCTTCATTTCTTAGAATGAGATTAGAGAAGTAGCATTTTTCTCCAATCATGTGTCTAGAACATCCACTGTTAATGCACCATCTGCTGTGGTCTTTTTTATTCCTTAGGCATACCTGTAAACAATTAATCAGATTTAGGTACCCAAGCCTTTTTGGGTCCTTGAAAGTTAGTACTATTAGACATGGATCCTTTAGGTCCCCAAATCTTATTTACCTTTGAAGATCCATTTCTAATAGGACATGAGTGAACCATATAACCAACTTTGTTACAGTAAAAACATGTGATAGTAGGTAGATAAGATGAGCTTGTTTTAACAAAGAAATTTTTATACTTATTTTGGTTTGACAAACTTCTGCATCCAATTCCTGATCTTTCACCTAAGCATTTTTGTGATCCTAGAAGTAAATCTAGATTATGTTTTCCTTTTGTAAATTTGGTCAAGCATGCAGTCAAGAGTTTCACTTGTTTCTCAATATTTTGATTCTTTTTAAGAAGTATTTCACAGTTTTTGCTTGACTCTTCTAAGTTATTCTTCATCTCATTAAATAGACCAAGTTGAGTTTTATAGAATTCATTTTCTTTTTGAATATCTATCAAAGAACTAAGCTCAAGTTTTAGTACTTCATTTTCTAATTTTAGAATATTACATTTTCTCTTGTAGTTTTTATATTCATCATATACTTTAGCAAAAGCAAGTTCTAAATTCCTCTACAATTGGAGGGTCAAATTCAATTACCTCATGTTCTATTCTGATTGAAGATTCAGGAAGTTCTTCTTCGATTATCATTCCACATATTTTAGTATCACCCTTTTCATCTTCTGTGGAGCTTGTATCTAAGGCAGTCCAAACTGCATCCATGGTCCTTTTTCCTTTATCTTCTTTGTTTCTTCTTTTCTTTAGTTTTAGGCAGTTAGGCCTGATATGTCCTGGCCTATTACATTCATAGCACACTGATTCTTTTAGTTCTTTCTGAATAAGGGAAATATCATCTTCTTTTGGAGTATACTTATTTACAAACTTCTTATATCTTTTGCCTCCTTTTCTGAATGCTCTTTTGAATCTTCTGGCTAACATGGCCATTTCCTCATCATCACATGAATAATTTGAAGAATTAGACTAGGCAGCTTTTAAAGCAATTGATTTGCTTTTATCTTATGTTGCATCATTTATCTTTAAGGCTATGCTTTTCTTTGTCTTTTCCTTTTTCTGTGATGTCCTTTTTGAACATCATCTCGTGAGCTATCAGTGATCCAATAAGCTCATCATAGGTGAATCTTGAAAAGTCCTTAGTATAAAAAATAATAGTAGTTTTGGCTTCCCAAGATTTTAGTAGTGATCTCAAAATCTTTTTCACAAGCTCTTCCTCCTCAAACCTTTTTCCTAGTGCCTTTAGGAGATTAACAAATCAGTGAATCTAGTACTCATATCAGCAATGGTTTCTCCTGGCTTCATCTCAAATAATTCATAATCTCTTAACAACATATTGGCTTTAGACTCCTTGACTTGATTTGTTCCTTTATGTGTGACCTCAAGTTTGTCCTTTTACTGTTTCATATCTAGAAACTCTGTTATATTCATTCAAATCTAGAGCACAGTGTAAAATGTTTATAGCTTTAGCATTTACTGAAATCTTTTTCCATTCATTTTCATCAAATTTAGCTTCTGTTTTAGGAACAAGTGATTTTCCTGTTTCAGTTTTCATGGGAATAAGATGTCGATTTTGAAATATTCTCCATGCATCAATATCTACAGATTGAATGAAATTTCTCATTCTTATTTTCCAGAATGAGTAATTTAATCCATTGAACAAAGGTGGCCTAGTGATTGAATGACCTTTGGCTAAGGGTGTAGCAGCTCCCGCATTGTTTGAAGCACTAGCTATTTTAGGATCACTCTAAGATTAAAGCACTAGCTATTTTAGGATCACTCTAAGGTATTTAAATCTTGAGCAAGAGAGTTTGACTCTGATACCAATTTGTTGTCCCAAATATGAGTAGCCAAAAAGGAGTGAATTGGTCACTTTTTAACTTTGATCAAATTTTTAAGTTTTTGCTTTAAACTTTTATGAAAAATTATGGTTGAATACTTCTAATATGCTATCTAATCTGATATAAGTGTGAGGGGCCGATTATCTTAAGATTGTAAAGCGCCAAATTAGCTAGCTAAAATTTTGCCTAGCAAAAAGGGTTATTGTTCACGCTGAAATTAACTAGGTGTTCTATTCAGTTAATTTCAACATGCAACTTAATAGGTGTTTAAGTACAGTGGTTTAATAGTAATTCTTAGCAATTCAAGGTAATACAAATGAAATGACATTCAAAAATAAAAGAGTAGGGAGAAAAGAATTCAAACACTTCAATTTATAGTGATTTGGCTATCAAGCCTACATCCAGTCTTCCTCAAGCTTCCTCTTGAGACTTTCAATCCACTATTGATCTCTTTTACCAGGTAAGAGACAAACCAATTAACACTTCTCTAAGCTTTCCAAGTGCTTAGTGAACCTTTACAAGAGTTTGATGTACCCTTAAACCTTTTTAAGCTTTCAAGGTACTTAAAACCTCTTTCAAATGACGTAACCTCACTTAGACTAACCTAAACTTGAATTTTTTGTTTTGAAAGAATCACTCTCTTGTAACAGATTACAACTGAACAAACTATAAAGAAGAGAGAGAAGATTTGCCAATGAAATTCAAGTAGAAATCAATGAAAGTTTTGTGAAATCAATGCTCTTAAATTGCTTAACAATATCTTACTTTCATTAGTCGTTGAGAGAAGTAAATGCTTGCTTATATAGGTGAAGTTGAGGCCTAAAAATTTCAGCTCAAAAGGATGACCAATGGCTAGTTTTCTAGCTGTTGCAACATTGGGATTTGTGCAATATGGAATTAGTCAGACTCAGTCTAAAATTAGCTTGCTAAAATTATTTTTGGGTAGAAAATAGTTTGCTAATTTTAAAAGTAGTTTGTTAATTTCATTTGTTTGTTAAAAGTGAAAAGGCTAATCCAAAATTAGTTAGCTAATTTCAACTCTTGAGTTAAAATTAGGTATCTAATTTTAGCAGCTTTAAAATCGATTTTCTTGGTTCTAAAAACATACTTTGAAAATACTTTTATACATGTGATGTTTCATTGGCATTCCTATATCTCAATTCTCTTACATTTTTTCTAGGAGAGAAAATCGAATATCTTCATCTTCACTTTGTTTTCCTTTGTTCTTCTTAATGTGCTCTTTCTTCTTCTTTCAATGAGTTTTCCTTTGTAATATGAAATGCTTGAATGTTTGTTAGCTCAATCTTATTAAGTTTTATTATCATCAAAACTAGGTTTTCTCCTTATGGGGTCAACACCTCTTTGAGTCAGTTTTTAGATATGAGTTAGACCAATTTGTTTGCTTAACATAATTCTTTGAATTAGGTGTGTTAAAAGTCTTTTTTTTTTTTTAAAAGAACACAAAATATTATTTTATAGAAAGTAAACAATGATTAATGATAAAAAAAAAATCAAAGTTAAGAGATTTATTTACTATTTAATCTCTATTGTTTGATAAAACTAATTAGTTGATTCCTTAGTTTTTAAAAATATATTAAAAGGTCTCTATAGATTTAAAAATTCAAGTAATTAGTCTCTCTTGTCAATAATACCGTTAAATGATGTAAAAAAAATTTGTATTCCAATATTACTCTTATAAGGGTAGTTTACTATTCAGTCCTTATGATTTTATAAAACTAACTAGTTGGTCCTCCTCTTTCTTTGCCTTTTTATTGGTAAATTTCATTCATCATACATGAACTTATACCTTTATAACATTAAGGTACATGAATTTTAATTTATAATATAAAAGTATATGGTAAATTTCACTCACCATATATGAACTTATATCTTTGTAAATACTAAAGTACATAAACTTTAATTTGTAACATAAAAATACATGAATTTTAATATTTGTAACACAAAAGTACATGAATTTTAATATTTATAATACAAAAGTAAATAAAATTTAATATTTGTAACACAAAAGTGCATGAACTTTAATGTTTGTAACACAAAAGTACATGTAACATATAATTATAAATTTTCAAGTGACTTGATGACGTGCATGTGCCATATAAGATTAAAGAAGCATATGTATACGCCATCTCACAAACTAGGTGGATCCAAATATAAGTAATGAAATATGCTCAGAGACCATATTGTAATTTTCTATTAGAACATGGCTAATTCATAATTTTCTAATAAAATATTATGAACTAATGAAAAATTATAAAATAATCCATACCTTATTGGAAAATTATATTTTGGTCCTTGAACCCTTTCCTAAAAGGAGTGATTGTTTGAGGGGGGGGGGGGGGGAGTTCGGTGGGCCTATGCAGGGGGGAATTGGGCTACGAACATGTTCACAATGGGGTTCGCAGTTGACCTCCTTATCCCCATGATCCAATCACAACAATTCGCAATGGGGTTCGCAACCAAACCCCCGATCCCCACGACTCCATCGCAACAATATCCATTCACAATGGGGTCACAAGGCCAGGAGGGGGTGAGTGATTGACTCTGAACCCCATCTCGAATGGGTTCATAGCCCATCACGGCCGTGAACCCGTTCGCAATTGACACCCCAGCCCTATAGCTGCCTCGGCCCCCATCTCCTGCGTAGCCCCATGCAAATAGCCTCAAATGCATCTCGGCCCATTGAACCTCGTATCCCCCATAGTTGAAACCTCCCCCACTTCCCCATCCAACTGCCCTTCCTACTGACTCCTCTCCCAACCCTACAGTTGACCCTTTAGCCTCCTATCTCTACGTGGAAAAAGTAATGCTCATGGATCAAATTATAAATTTCAATAAACTATAGAAATTAAATAGTAAATTCTTATTATAAAGGTAATCTTGAAATAAAAATTTTCTCTCACATCGTTTAAACAGTATTATTGACTATAATAACTAATTAGTTTGATCAAACTACAAAGACTAAATAATAAATTATTTAATTTTTTTCAATAATATAACTTTAAAAGAAGATGCAACACATGCATAATAATTTAATATTGATTAAAAAGAAAGAAAAGAAATATATAAGAGAAAGGTAATTGAGATTGATTATGAATCCAAAAGCAACAATAATAAAAAAGATGAACTAAACGTGAACTCCAAATCCAACCTATCAAAACCTTTTGATTTTGCCAACCCATTTTAGGTTTAAGCCTTTTGAAAACAATATGCATTTCACTTCCGCACTCAAAATTTATTTATTAACCTAAGTACACTCTTTTCATGCTTTCCACTTTCCACATTAAATTAACTCACTTTACAACTGCAAATTTATTAAAAATAAAATGATCATTTTCGCTAAACAAATATGAAAAATGTCTTGATTTACCAAGTGAATAAATTATTTTTTAAATTATTATAAAAAAATAAAAATAATAACTAAATTCACAATGAAATTATAAAAAAAATCATTAAAATAATTATTAATTTTAGTAAATTAAAATATTATGATTAAACTATTAATAAAAAATTTCTTAATTATTTTTTTTAAATTTTTTTATAGTATATATATAAAAGAAATATAAATATAAATAAGAGAGGAAAAGTGGCACATGTGCTGCACATTGTTTAGAAGATCACTTGGCTGGTGTCTCTTCACAAAGGTTATCTCATGCTTTTTCAACCTTTTATTTTTTTAAATTTAATTTAATTTATTGAGAAATTAATCGATTAGTGTGTACTCAACCAACAGCACTCAATTAGTTATTAATATGCCTGTCCTGCTTAATTTAGGTATGCAGGCTAAGAAATTATTATTATTATTTTTAATTGTTATATATATATATATATATATGGAATTAATGCATGCAGAAAATATTGTTATGTTTTTTTGAATTGAAAGCACTAAAAAATATGTTGAGAGCGTTTATTTTTCTAATTAAAGTAAAATTAATAATTTAATTTTCAAAAATAAAAAGATGAAAATATTACTAAAAAAAGTAGAATTTAGAGAGTAAATGAATGTGTATATATATAAAAAAAATAAAAAAATAAAAAAAAATAAAGAAAGAAGGAAGCAGTTGTGAATAAAAAAAAAAAAGAGAGAAGATGGTGTGGTGTGATGGAGAAAGGTTTGTTTTCACTTTAAGATTGTCTCTGTCACTAAACCATATTTTAATAAATAATAATTAGTTTTTTCCATAAATTCTGCCATTCTTCTTCTCAAAATGCGGCTTTTCATATCTTCTAATCATCACACTTCTCTGCATAGGGCCAATTCTCTATGAACTGTGCCTGTGAGGGGTCGCTTCCTTTTTTTTCTTTTTCTTTGGATTATTTTGCGTTTGCATTAAAGGTTTTACTTTTTCACATTTTTATTTTATTTTTATTAGGTTATTCAATTAAAATAAAAAAAAAATTTTAAAAATAAAATATATATTATTATAACTTAAATAAAACCTCATAGCCTAATAAATTTTTTTAAAAAAATAAATTTTTGTTAAAGCATGAAATAATTATTTTATTAAAAAAAATAAAAATGAATTTAGAAGGTAAAAAAGTATGAGGCACGCACGACTTTTACGAAATGCTAAAAAGAACAGAGCACAACCTAACTGAGACGCAGCAGTGGTAGCCTCCTGCTACTGCAACACGTGGCGTCTTTTGAAGCATCCCACCTCCAAAATGTCCTCTATTTATCAGACAACACAGCTGCGACAACAAACATGTCCATGTCCTGTAATGATCTCTGCTTTTTCCATG
>CAOGCB011530454.1:0-12717 GCA_948266635.1 Cnidoscolus chayamansa | reverse complement strand
CTTGATCATGAGCAACTCCATTTCCTGATGGTATTCATGAACCGTTTTGGAACCTTGAGTCAATCTTTGCAATTTGTGATGTAGGTCCCTATGATAGTATAAGGGCACATACTTCCTCGTCATGATCCTCTTCATCTCATCCCACGTTGATATGGGCAGCTCTTCATTCCTTCTCCTACTCTTCACAAGCTCAACCCACCAAATTAGTGCATAATCAGAAAATTCAAGTGTAGCTAATTTTACCTTTGTAGCTTCGGAGTAGTTTTGGCAATTGAACACCATCTCCACTTTTCTCTCCCATTCCAAGTAGGCATCCACATCAGCCTTACCATTGAAGCTTGGAATCTTCATTTTGATGGAATTCATGTTATCATTCACTTGTGAACCTCTATAACGTTCCCCAAATCTTCTTGGATGAAGTGTGGTGGTTACTTCATTGTCTTCCTCAAAATGTGTTTCATGTTTCCTCGAATTCCCTTTTGCCTTAGTAGCCCTAAAACTATCCTCCATGTCATCCATGCGGCTATTCATGCTCTCCATCCTGCCACTTAATTGTTGCATCCCCTCCATGAGGGAGTTAAACATCACATTGAAGTCAGGGTTAGGATTAGCAACAGACTCATTATGTTGTCCAAACATGTTGGAAACTCACAAATCACTTCCTTTCCGTGTTTACACTCAAACACTTACTTGGGATCTCAAGATTACACTTCCAAACACAAGTCCAACACACAATTGTTAGATTTAAGTTATAAGAAAATAATGAAATTAACTAACAATAAAAGAAAACAGCAACTCTAGAAGTAGTTGACCAAAATTTTCAAACGGACAAATAGCACACAATTGTTAGATTTTGTGCGCGATATAAAATTAAATGTTTGATAATGGCAATATATCAAACTAAGTATATGGAAGTCAAGAAAAGAAATAAATTGAAGACACCAAAAATTGATAACTAAGATTAGAAAAGAATTACGAGACTGATGTGCTTAAACACGAAGTTCTCCCTAAGTATGCAAACCTAGGTTAACCGAATGTAATTTGGACACAACAAAATAATTCAAAGCAAGCACACAAAAGAAATTATTTTAGACAACAAATAAAAAGTATTTACCACCTTAGGAAGCTAAACCCCAATTGTGCTCTAGAATTCGATAAACACGTGTTTTAGAACACTTGTAAAATTTTCAGGATAGCAAAACTCAATAGACAGCAAGATTCAGATTTGACAATTTTCTAGATCAGAAATTTCGATCCTGGTTTCTACTATTTTCTGAACGAATTTGATTTTATAATCTTCTACCAAGTTGAAATACTTTTTCTCATGAATCCAATGAATTTTGAATTGTTGAAATCAGAGTTGTATAGAGAAATATATGGGAACAAAAACGAACTTGTTGCTTATTGTTCAAACCAGGAAAAGGTCGAATATTGAATAGTATAGAACCGAATTTGTATTGCTCAACAAATCAGAAAAACAAGAAAATAAAGGATAGTAAGAAATTATCCTTAATTCTAGCTCTGATACCAATTGATGCGGAACCCCAACCTATTGGAGACTGAAACGACACATACCCTAGTATGATTTCTAGATTAAATAACAATTACCCAATATAAAGAACCCTTAATCGAATTACAATTAAGAACGCTTATTATGGATTGTTTGAATTAACAAGCACAGAAACAAGATTCACACAATTATTGTACTAACCTTATTCGTTGTGCAATGTCGAGAACCAACACTCTCCTTGAGAAGAAGAAAGATATCATTCAATGATAATGAAAATTCATACATAATTGACTACCAAACGTTATAAGTGGTCCTTATATATCGCCACAACACATTAACTAGGGTTTTTAATAAAATTAAAGACAAAAAGGCCTAAACTACCCTTAATGAAAAGGTTTATCAACAAAACAGAACCTAATTCGCGGTCGCGACTAGACAATTCTCGAGCGTGACTTTTTGCGATAAATTACACAAAAACTTGTTAACCTTGTCGCAAGCATGACCCTTCCATTCGCGAGCGCGAAATGGCGTAATGAGACACTGAAACTCTGGATCCTTCGTCGAGGGCGCGACCCTTCCATTCGCGATCGCGAAAACACTCCAGGAGATACAGAAACTCTGGTTCCATACTCGCGGGCGCGACTCTCCCCTTCACGAGTGCGACTTGGCTACTGTTCACACACTAATGGCTGATTTTCTCCTGGTTCCAATGTAGTGAGCTGAACTAACCTTTGTCCACCCTCAGTAGTAAACATATCTTCTTTACTTTGCTCTTCTTCTTTCATATAGACTTGTAAGATCTCCATGTATGGTCGCATGAGTCCATTAGTAGTTCCTTTGAGCTCTTTTGCCCTTGACATTGTAATCGGCCCTTGTGGAGGTGTTAGCTCATTCGTCTTTCAGTGAACTGTGCTTACATCACCATGGGGAGCACCTATGTTGTTTATAAGAAAGAAAGACAAAACAATAAGATTATGTATAGATTAGACGCAGTTGAAGAAGGTCACCATGAAGAACAAGTATCCATTGCCGAGAATTGATGATTTGATCGACTAGTTAGCAGGAGTTAGTTGCTTCTCCAAGATAGACTTGAGATTCAGCTATCATCAATTGCAGAGAAGGGAAAGTGATGTATCCAAGGCTGCATTCTGCACGAGGAATAGGCATTATAGTTTCTTATAATGTTGTTTGGATTAACAAACACCCTTACTGCATTCATGGATCTCATGAATAGAAATTTTAGATCGTTCTTGGATTACTTTATGATAATCTTCATCGATGATATCCTGGTGTATTCCAAAAGCATGCCCTACACCTTAGACAGGTTCTACATATACTAAGAGAGCATTAATTGTATATGAAGTTCTCAAAGTGTGAGTTTTGGTTGAGTAGGATATCTTTCTTAGGCCACGTGGTGTTAGAACATGGCATCAGGATCTTAAGAAAGTAGAGGTGATAACAGACTGGCCTACACCCACTATGGTTATAGAGCTTCGGAGCTTTCTAGATTCGGTTGGCTACTATAGGAGATTCATACAAGATTTCTCCAAGATAGCTACTCCGATGACCTATTGACACAGAAGAACTAGAGAATTGTTTAGTCTGATGTATGTACGAAAAGCTCCCAAAAATTAAAGAGAAATTTAACCACAACACCGGTGTTAGCCTTATTGAAGATATGGGAAGACTTCACAGTATACTGTGATGCATCTAGAGTGGGATTAGGGTGTGTTTTGATGCAGAATGACATAATCATATTGTATGCATCGAGACAGGTGAAGAAGCATGAGAAGAATTGCCTGACTCATGATCTACAGATGGCTACAGTGATATTTGCTTTAAAGATATGGAGACATTATTTGCACGGGGTCAGATGTGAGATCTTCACAAATCATAAGAGTCTCTAGTATATTATGACTCAAAAGGAGCTAAATTTGAGACAGAGATGATAGGTTGAGCTACTTAGTGATTACAACTTCATAATATAATACCATCCAGGCAAAGCAAATGTAGTTGTTGATGCCTTTAGTCAGAAATCATAGAGTAGCTTATCTCACATCACTATAGGATGACGACCATTGGTCACAAAGTTTCAACTAGAGATGGTGCCTTAGTGGCATAAATAAAGGTAACTCCAGTGTTTCTTGAGTAGGTGACTCAAAAACAACATGAAGAGCTAGAGTTAGTCAGAATTGCCAAGTCAGTACAAAAAAAGGAGACTGATGAGTTCATATTTGACAATCAGGGTAATCTCTGATTTGAAAATAGACTATGTGTGGTAGATGATGCAGCATTAAAGGGGAACATTATTAGTAAAGCACATGATGCATGCTATATTGTTCACCTTGGGGCCATTAAAATATGCCAAGATTAAAGAAAGTTTATTGGTGGCCTGAATTGAAGAGGGAGATTGTCATGTTCGTATCATTATGTGAGGTGTGCCAGCGTGTAAAGTTGGAGCACCAAAAGCTAGTAAGGATGTTAAACCCACTATCGATTCTAGAATGGAAGTGGGAACACATATGTATGTTTGTTATGGGGCTAGCGATCAACTCTAATAGGTGTGACTTTATTTGGGCGATAGTGGATAGACTCATGAAGTTGATGCACTTCCTACTAGTAAGGATTGGGTATTCCGTAGACAGATTGGCATATATACATATGGAGGAGATTATTAGAGTGCACGGTATGCCGGTATCCATAATATTTGACAAAGGACCCTAGTTTACCTCATGATTTTAGAGAAGTCTACAGAATGTTATATGAACACGGTTGGATTTTAGCACAACATTCCATCCATAGACAGATGGATAATATGAGAGAACCATTCAGACAATTAAGGATATGCTTTGGATGGGTGTGTTGGATTTCAGAGTTTCTTGGAAGCAACATCTACCGTTGGTGGAGTTTCCTTACAATAACAACTACCATTTAAGCATTGGAATGACTTTGTATGAGCCTTTGCATGGAAGGAAGGGCAGATCTCCTATATGTTAGGAAGAGGTCATAGAACATACATTAGTTGTACCCAATATTATGGAAATCGCCAATAGTGTGATTCTTATAATTCAAGAAAGACTGAAGACCTTTGTCAATAGGTAAAAGAGTTATGATGATGTCAAGCAGAAGCAGATAGAGTTCTAGGAGCGGGTATTACTAAAGGTTTCTCCCATGATGGGCAGGTTTGTTTTGGAAAAAAGGGTAAGTTGGCTCCTAGGTACATCGGACCCTATGAAATAGCGCAAAAGTTGAGTGATGTCACCTACAGGCTCAATTTACCTTCTTCTGTGGAAAGGATTCATCCCATTTTTCACATATCTATGTTGAGAAAGCCTATGTTAGATCCTAGAAAGGTTCTTAGAGAATTAGAGTTTGAGATTTCAAGGAATCTCACATATGTAGAGCAACCTGTGAGGATCCTTGACACACAGATAAAGATCGATGAACAAGGAGACACCTTTGATAAGTACTGTAGAACCATTCAGACAATTAAGGATATGCTTTGGTTGGGTGTGTTGGATTTCAGAGTTTCTTGGAAGCAACATCTACCGTTGGTGGAGTTTGCTTACAATAAAAACTACCATTTGAGCATCAGAATTACTTTGTATGAGGCTTTGCATGGAAGGAAGTGCAAATCCCATATATGTTGGGAAGAGGTCAAAGAACATACATTGGTTGGACCCAAGATTGTGGAAATCACCAACAGTGTGATTCCTATAATTCAAGAAAGACTGAAGACTTTTGTCCATAGGCAAAAGAGCTATGTTGATGTCAAGCAAAAGTAGATAGAGTTCTAGGAGCAGGTATTACTGAAGGTTTCTCCTAGGATGGGGGAGGTTCATTTTGGAAAGAATGGTAAGTTGGCCCTTAGGTATATCGAACCCTATGAAATAGTGCAGAAGTTGAGTGATGTTACCTACATGCTCAATTCACCTTCTTATGTGGAGAGGATCCATCATGTTTTTCACATATCTATGTTGAGAAAGCATGTGTTAGATCCTAGCAAGGTTCTTAGAGAACTAGAGTTTGAGATTTCAAGGAATCTCACATATGTAGAGCAACCTGTAAGGATCCTTGATACACAAATAAAGATTGATGAACAAAGAGATACCTTTGGTAAGTACTGTAGAACCACCATAATGTAAAAGAATGTACTTGAGAAACTAGGGAATCCATGGTTTAACAGTACCCCCACATGTTCACCATTGATAGCTAGAATAGAAAATATTCCCCATGATTTAATGAGAACTATGTAAACACGTTATGTTATGTATAATATGATGTTTTGTTAAATGTTATGTGTTATGTGTATTATGTATGTTATGTGCTTAATATGTATGTATGGTGAACATTTTGGGATGATGTTCCTAAAAGGGGGAAGTATGTAATATCTGACACTTTTTCGATATTGGATTTCGAGTTTCTAATTGGAATACTCGTAGAATATTTAGAAACCAGGCCAAAATAGTGATTAAGGATCAAAATGACAAGTTAAAAGAGTTTAGGAACTAAAATGGATAATTTTCAAGGACTTAAATGCAAAGTTGGAGAAGTTTGAGGACCAAAGAAGGAGTTTGGCTAAGGTTGCCTAGAAGACCAGGTTCAGCTACCAAATTTAAATTTTAGCCACCGGCACTAGTTGGTCACCTCCACTATAAATAGTTGAGGCAGTCGGCCAAAGTGAGATTTTGATACAATTTCAAACTCTCTCAATTTCTCTCGACCTCACAAAAAAAACTTAACTCTTCAAACTTAAGTGAATTGAAGCAAGCAAGAGACTAACACAAGAAAATCAAAGCATTGAAGCTAAAGAAAAGTTGAAGAAAAATTCAAATGAAAGAAAAAATAAAAAAAAAAGAAGAAAAAAATGCTCGACTAAGTGTTGGAGGAGGTTCAATTTGAAACCAACAAGCTCAAGTCCTCAAACTACAACTGATAAACCACCTTTTATGAAATGTATATATTGTGATGCATACATATGATACAAATTTATGTTACATTTTTTCTATATCCACTCGTTAGGATACTTCTAATTGCTTATTATTTTTCCTCCTTTTAATCTTTTGAGGTAAAAGACAGTAAAATTAAGAGTTGGGTAGATAGACTTGTGATTGTGCCCCCTAGCTTTATATAGTTTCTTAATCTCAATTTTTGCATAAGTCGGAAAACCAAATTTCTATGACTCATAACAATTGACATGTATATTCTCATAAGTAGGAAAACCAAATTTCTATGGTTGATATTCAAATTTCTATGGTTGATATTTGGCCAAATACATTTTTAAATACTCGAGCTTTTGCACTTTTGTCTATTAAACACCTAAATTGTAATCATGACCTAATAAATACCAAACTTACAAAAAAAATCTAGCTACTAAATACTGAAATTCCAGTAAGCAATCGTGTGATACACATGTACGATGATGTGGCAAAAAATTGCCACTGATGAATTTTGAAATGTCATGGCATGAAGCTGAGGTAGATACTGAACCTTTAAACATCCAAACTTTCATAGTTTTGTCCATTCAACACCTAAACTTTAATCGTAACCTAAGAAACACCTAAACTTTAAAAAATCTAGCTCTTAACCACAAAAATACTTGTTAGTAATGTGTGATGATGTGGTAAAAAATGTCCAAAGTATGATGAAATTTGAGATGATTTGGCACTCGGAGTTGAGATACCTACATTCATAAAACTCATTTGAGTTAAAATCGTGTTCTAGAACACGATTTTAGGAAATTCTGTCCATATCATCATTTAATATTTATTGGCTCGATATGGCCAAATTAGTTAGACACTAGGTTCAATGTGAATAAAATCATTTTATCATGCTTCATAGTTGAAAAACGAGCACCATGAAAATAAATATCGCGAATGTGGTTCCAGAATGTGATTTCAACTCTTAAATGGTTCCATGAATGTGGCTACCTCAGCTCCGAGTACCACATGATCTCAAAATTCATCATAATTGACAATTTTTAACCATATCATCACGCGTTGTTGACTGACATTTCTATATTTAATAGCTAGTTTTTTTAAGTTTATGTGTTCATTAAGTTACTATTAAAGTTTAAGTGTTTAATAGGAAAAACTATGAAAAATCGAGTGTTTAAAAGGTTAGTCAAAGTAGTCATTGCATATTCATACAAGTATGTTTTTTTTATAGCCACTCATTTAGTTCCGCGTGTGTATTATGCAATCGCTAACTAGGCATTCCTAAGTTTAATAACTAGTTTTTTTAAGTTTAGGTTATTATTAAGTCACGATTAAAGTTTATATATTTAATGAATAAAACTGTAAAAATTCAGATGTTTAAAAAGATGTATTTTTAACGTTAGCATGTATATATTTTATATATACCTGAGCATAGAAACTATTAGATCTCATTATGTTATGTGTCATATCTATTTGTGTAATATCTTAATAATATATATTGTATGAGACTATGATTTCGGACTATTACATATGTACTTGCGAAAAAGTAGAGTATTTATTTGGAAAATTTTTCTAAGAACCGTAAAATAGAGTTTTGTTTTCACATATGCTAGTTTTTCAAATTGAGAATTGAAATACCAGTTTTCAAATTTCTAAATTTAGTTAAGAATTTTAAAATAATGTCAAGTTGTTTTCCAATTTTTTCCTTATTTTTTAAATCATATTTTCCAAATAGAAAACAATGCTTTTTCTATATAAAAGAATTATATTATATAGTATTTTTGTAAATAAAACAAATTAATTATTTTGAAAATTTTTATTGACTATTATAAAATTAAAAAATAATACAAGGTAAAAAAAAAAGTGAAATAAATTTTTGAAGTATATTTGAAATGATTTATTTTTAATTATAAAAAGAATGAATATTTTTTATTATTTTTGTTGTCTCAAATATGAATGACCAAGAGGGTGTGAATTGATCACTTTTTTTATTCAATCAATTTTTCAAGTTTTTGCTCTAAATTTTAGTGAAAAATTGTGGGCTAATACTTTTAAGACACTACCTAATCAAACCAGCGTGAAAGATGTTGATTTTCTTAAGTTTACATAATATAGAATTAACTACATGTGAAAAGTTATTGTTCATGCTACTATTCACGCTAAATTAGCTAGGTGCTCAGGTTTGCTAATTTTGATGTCTATTTTAATGAATTCTTAATATAATCAAATAAACACCAATGATTATTATTCAATAATCTCAAAAAAAATGAAAGTTGAAACATTGAATTTATAATGGTTCGGCAAAACGGCCTACATCCACTCTTCTCAAGCTTTCTCTTGAGATCTTCACTTCACTATCTATCTCTTTTAAACAGGTAAGAGATGAACCAAATTATAATCCTCCAAGCTTTACAGATGCTTAGAAAACCCTTACAAGTTTGATGTCCCCTTAAACTTCTTTAAGCTTGCTAGGTGCTTGATGATCTCTTTCAAATGATATCCCTTCACTTGAATACAATCAATATCAAATTCAAATCTTTCAAGAGTCATAGCTCTCTTTCAACAATTTCAAGTAAATGCTAATAGGAAGAGAGAAGATTTGCCAATGAAGCTCACAATGAATGCTTAAAAATTGTTCAAACTTCTGCTCAAGAATTGCTCAATAATGTCTTATATTCATTACACAAAAATTGAAGTAAATACATGCTTATATACCTAAGTTTAAGCTAAAAAAATTTCAGAACAAAAGGACAAGCAACGGCTAGAAAACTAGCAATTACACTATAGCAGACAGTGCAAACTACTGCACAGTCAGGCTGCTATCAGTTGCTCAGTCCAACTTTCATCAAAATTAGCTTGCTAAAAATATTTTGAATCTGAAAGTAGTTAGCTAATTTTGAAAAACATAGCATGTTAATTTTAAAAGTAGTTTGCTAATTTTATGTCTTTGTCAAAACTGAAAAAGATTTATTCTAAAATAAGTTAGCTAATTTTAACCTTTGAGCTTAAAATTAGGTATCTAATTTTAACAACTTTTAAACTCAATTTTCTTTTGACTTTAAGACATATTTTGAACACATTTGTAAAATTCTTTCTGTGAATAAGAAATCATTGGCAAATCAAGATCTCATTTCTCTTACATGTTTTTGCCTAGACTTTTTATATCTTCATCTTATTTTCATGACTTTTCCTTATTCTTCATGACATGCTTTCATTTTCTGCCTCTTCTTTCTTTTGACTTGATTTCTCTATTTGATTTGAAATTCTTGCAAAGTCATTACATGTATCACTAAGTTTTGTTATCATCAAAATAGATTTTCTCCTTATGGGGTCAACAATCTCCCCCTTTTTGATGATGACAAAACTTAATGCTCACAAAGAGAAACATATATAATATAATCGTATAAGATATTCACATGATTAAGTAAAAAGAATAACATGCTTTTTAAAGAAATACTCCCCCTAAGCTTATGTTGGAAAATTCTCAACTCCCCCTGAAGTAAAAGTTTTTGTTCACTTGTGTTTTCAATTTGTTCACATGAATCAAAATACAATCATGTCACATAAGTTTATCAAGTTCATTTGTTCATGTCACTTTAGTTGCTCATCATCAGATCACAAGTTAGTAGTAATATATTCAACACAGTAGTCAATAGTCATAAACATCATTCAGATTGATAAAAGGAAATCTTGACATTCAACATTCAGGTCATTACAAAAAGGTCCTAAAAATATTTCTCCTAGTCATTAGACATAATCTTCTCCCCCTTTTTGTCAAACATAAAAAAGGAACAGGTGCGAGAAATCAAAATCCTAAATTATTAATAAGAGATTCTCGTTTAGTATGGGCAAACTTCAGAGGTTGTGTGGTTGAGCAGCACTGCCTGGTTCTCTAGGCTTGACTGATTTGGTCATCAGACCAAGTCTTCCATTCCTCCGAAGAGGTGCTGCTAGCTTTGAAGCTCTAGGAGGTTTGGCAGAATTATGAATAGCAGGAACTGGTAAAGGTGGCTCAGTGGTTCTTACTGCAGGGGCTTTCACAGCCTGACCAACACTAGTTCTGATAGAGCCAGAACCTCTCCTCTAGTTAGTTTGCTGAGTGAAGTTACTAGAAGCAGAAGACTTAGAGAATGAACCATTTACTTTCTCAGCCACTTGATGTGTTTTCACTTTAGCACTAGTGGGTTCATCCACAGTTCCTTCTCTTGGAACTGTCTTTTCTGATTTCTTCATCTCAATCAATTTGTCTAGTTTTTTCTTCAACTCTTTTTAACTAAAGACTGAGTTCATCATTGACTTGATATTTTTGCTTTGCAGCTTCTATTTGGAGTTTCAGAGCAAGTTCCAAAATCTCCATGACAACATTAGTTGTGCTCTGAAGGGTATGTAATAGTTCCCTACTTTGACCAAATGAAGTTTCTGTTTTAGCCTCAAAATCCACTTTTTCTTTTCCTTTTTCAATTTTCTCTTCTTCCCTATTTTTCTTAGCCGTCTTCTTTGGTTTCCCTTCCTTGGTGCAATGAGTCTCCTTAATGACCAACAGTTATGTTCCCACTCTTTCTTTTCCCAAATCTATTCTCAGGTTTTCAAATAGTGGAGTAAGGAACATGGCATAAGGAAGACTCCTTACCGTAGAGCTTTTGAGTATTGTTTTATAAATTAGGAAGGCTAAATTCAGGGAGTTTTTTTCTGGATTAGGTGCCAAATAATGCACCAATCTAGTTTATTGAAATACAAATGGCTTCTTGTTCTAGGGTGAAGGAAGTACATGATTATTGACTGAAGGATTTTGACTTGTGGAGGGAACTGCAACATACTTGGTTAGTCATATTTTTTGGAAAGATTTGGCATTAAGAGTTCCCTAAAATCTGCTTCATTATACCCTTTTACAACATGTACATCTTTAAAGGAACCTATATTGCTTCCATGGTTAGGTATTCCTAGGGCTTTATTGAGTATTTTGACATCTACCACATACTGAGTTCCTCTTAGCTTCACTACAAAACTATACTTACTGTTA
The DNA here is from genome assembly GCA_948266635.1 of Cnidoscolus chayamansa. NCBI lineage: Eukaryota > Viridiplantae > Streptophyta > Magnoliopsida > Malpighiales > Euphorbiaceae > Cnidoscolus > Cnidoscolus chayamansa. The sequence continues at coordinate 1,250 of CAOGCB011530454.1, read as the reverse complement.
GAGGGGATTAAGTTTCTGTAAAATTATTGTACGACCTTTGGATAGTAAGCTCTTTTCACTTTCACTAAATCTTCCCAACCTTGAGCTTTAAAAAGTTCTTACACTTCAAAATCACAACTTTCAAAGGTTTTCCAGAAGATATACCTGGGGATGAACAACGACCTCTTGGATGCTTGAAGGTCTGACATCTTGCTCTTTTTGACAGAGGGTTTCGCGGGTTCTGCGATTTTAATCTCTTCATTTGATCTTTTCAAACTTTATGTGGGAGTGTCTGAATCTGATGAGTCTAAAGAAATGAAAGGAAAGTTTTCTCCTTTCTTTCTCATAGCCCACTGCTTGATTCATACCATGGCTTTCTCATATGGGTTACGAGAAAAAAAAGTGAAGATAGACAAAATTTTGAGAATAAGAGAGAGAATGTGGGAAGTTGGAGAGATGTGTCACTTAGAGTTTAGAGTGACTCTTCAATAAAAATTTTTTGTTCCCGTTTGAATGAATACTCAGAAATTTCAAAATTATCCCTCTATTTTAATGCTTTAAGATATATAGAATGAGGGTACTTAGGACTTTTTTGGGGTAATTTGCACTTATAGTCACCCAACTTATCACTAACTTTCAAAAACACCATTCAACTTCAATTTCTTTCTTAAAACTCATTCAACTTTAAATTCACTTTCGTTAAACTCACTCATAACGGATTCCATCCATGGATCCGTTATGTGATGACGTGGCAATCCACGTGGACTTCCATGTGGACCTGATTCAAAAAAAATAATTTCTCTCTCCCTCCCTCTCTCTCTCTTCATCCTTTTTTAAGTTATTATTTCTCTCTCTCCATCCTTTTTTAACTTATTATTTCTCTCTCTCTCCATCCTTTCTTAACTTTTTTAACTAAACAAAATCCAATATTAAAAATAAAAATTTTCTCAGGAAACAAACAAACAAAACCCATCTCCAGACCAAAAGAAAAGTCGCTGATCTTCGCACCGCCCGCGTCCGAGACCCTGCTTGCATATCGTTCTCGCACTGCCTTTTATTCTCTTTTCCTCGGAGAATTATGGCTGGTTCGCCGAAATTCGTTGGGTTTACTGCACTTAAGATGTCGAGGTTATTATGCAAAGCCCAAGCCCAACTTCTGTTGATAACAACTTGTTAATAGCATCTGGAGCTGATAAGAAATCTGGAGCTGATAAAAGCAAATAACTGTATATCTCTATTTTTGCTGTGTTTTGAATTCAAAATAGGTTTAG
>CAOGCB011527384.1:0-39391 GCA_948266635.1 Cnidoscolus chayamansa | reverse complement strand
TAAGAGAAGAGTGTAGAAAGAAATAGAAATAGCATGTGAATGTAGATAGTTTGTTACATGAGCTGGCAGAGAGAGAAAGTTGGTTTTAACCAACTTCCAGCTCACACACATTACAAAGAGCATGAGAAAGAGGAAGGAAAGCATCAGAAAAATATTTTCCAAATTGTTATCTTCTCTCTTCTCTCATTCTTCTCCGTCTCTCATCTTTTCTCTCTAATTCTTCCTATATTCTTATTCTTCCCCTGCTGCTCATCTTCTATTCTTTCTACTCCTTATTCTAATTTCTGTCACCACACACTATCCACCTACCTATCTGACACATCCATCCATGTTTATTTCAGAAGTTATGCACATGGAAACTTCCTTCTTAGATGTATCCATCAGTCTATCTATGATGAATACAAAATTGTAGAGAAGATAGAATAATCCCTCACTCATTCTTTTTTCTATTTCAATTCCAGTAACTTGAGCAAAATATAACTTTGCAAGTACCTGCTGCACCAACATGCACTGTGGTGGAGGATATTAATCAAACATTTAACTTTCATCATTTACATCATTTTATTTGTGGGTTTAGTTAAACCATATACTTATAATGAATATTTTTATTGTTTCAAGATCCTGCACTTTTCCTTAAAAGAAATAACTACAAAGGTAATTGATCAGTACAACCACACATACCTTAACACATTCCATGATTGTCGCCCTATGCCTTTGCACTGCTTGAGCATCTACAGTAATGGCCTTCATCAGCATGTTTAATGCAACATATCTGAAATAAAAAAAAAATAGTTATATATATTGTAAAGACAGCCATATATTATTTTTTTTAAAAGAAGAAAAAAAGTGAAAAAGAGCACTTATTTTTTGACAAAACCTGATATTGTTGTCACGGTTTGACAAGAATCTTCCCAAGATATTAATAGCAAGCACTCGTAAACCACCATTATCTTCGATACTCATGATTGTTTCCACACATTCGTATAAAATAGCATTCCCTGCATTTTTGTTTGACTCGGTTTTTGTTGCCACCTATGGAAAATGCCAAGTCAAAATAAAGAATGAAGCAAATGGCCAAAAGAAACAATGGTTAAGGAATTGTAAGGACGTGCAGTCGTGCACACATACATAAGGTGATAAAATAGTAATGTACAAAACAAGTACACATTCCATTGAAAATAACAGCCACATGAAAATGATCCAAAAATCATATAAAAGGAGGATGAATTTACTAATAGGAATATAATCGAACAAGGTTAGCCTGTTTAGATGATGGGCTTTGAATCTCAACTCTTTTTTTTTTTGTTTTTATATTGGTAGCCACCTAAATGACTTAAGGCCAATGTCTCATTTCAATCCAAGAACACATAAGCTCAGCATATAGCCGAGGCATCAGTTATGACCAATGTTTTACATTATCTCAAGTTGTGATGAATTTTACTTGGACAATAGTTCATATTCCTCATCGGTTAGAAGTTCAAATCGCAAAACCATCAACCACACACTAAAAAATAAATATTACAAGACTACCCTATCCCTAAATCAGAAATTTGTCATAATTGAACACCACAAACTACTACAAGATTGCTTCACAAGCAAGCCTAGACAAACATACAAATAGAAGAATAAAAAGAGCTCCATATTCTCATGTTCATCGAGAAATTCATCGAAAGTCTCATTTCACAATAAACAGAAGCCTGAAACCAATTAGCTCTTTTATAGCACACACTTAATTTCTCCAAAAGGATGGAGAAGAAGTTCACTATGAGGAGCATTGCATTTGAAATTAGTTACTAGTCTAAATTATACCAAAAGTTATTGTATTGAGAAGCATCAAAAGTAACTTAAAGTTGATAATGTTATCTTCTTACATCGTCGCTTTAATTCTGCTCAAAATAGATGGATATATCAAAACCTAGGAAGAAACACGTCTTCAATAACCAACATATTTCCAGTAAACCAAAATTCATTCCAAACTGAAAGGAAAAAACAAAGATGGAAAGATACTGAACATATATATAAGGCCACTGACCTGTGCAAGTATGTCATTCATAGTGTCACTCGCATCAGTGTCCCCTTGGCCTAACATGCGCAAAATTTTAAGCAATCTGATATGGAGAAAAGGGTCTGTAATGCCAGCAACATCATACTCAGGTGCATATGGACTGTTCACAACGTCTTTTAGAGTTCTGACCAAGCCTTCTGTGCATTTCTACATAATAGCGGTTTTAAAACTTGTCATAACCGGATAAGAAAATAATAATGAGAGAACCAAATGTTACAACTAAATAGTTCAGTTCTTTAACCATATGTTACAACTAAAATTTCAGTTCCTTTCACAAAAAAAAGAAGCTATATTTTAAAAAGTAATATAATAAATCCCTGTCCTGAAATGAGTACCAAAATATGACCATTTCCACAAAATAAAAATGTAGAATGATATTTGAAGTTTAGCACTCCAACCATAAAATCATGCCCTGTTTGTAAATTATGGTTATCAGATTGTTAAGAAAAGCACTAATATTCAGTGTCAAAGATATGGAACTCAATTATAACCTTATACGCCCACAATTTGCAACAGAATCTATAGTCCTGAATTGTTCTAATCACCTGAACTTAGCCTAGATCCCAAAGTACAGGTTTTGGATGCCAGATGTTTGATGAATTTCATACAAATGCATGCCACTCATAGTTAAATAAGAACACAGGTCTTATTACGTGACCAAGCAGATAAAAGCCTCAGCCTTTCCTGTATACCAGGGTATGGGCTGGATGGGGACATACGTCATAGTATTCTAGTAACAGATTTAAAAGACCATGGCAATTACCTTTCTGAAATATTCAAGGGCTTCTGGACTGACTTTACATAGATCTGTACAAAGTTGAATGCCTGTTATTAAGACTCCATGATGCTTTTCTTTAAGTAAGGAAGCAGCAGGATTGATAAAATTTTCTGCCAGATCAGGGACTTTCTTTATAATCCGGATGGAGCACAATGCAGCCTAAATTCATTAAAAGCATTGGTCGTATTAGAGAATGTAAAATAAACTTTCAAATCGAGAGAACCCAATTAGAAGATAAGCATCAGAAATACTGCACAAGTAAAGTTGAACAACAACACATTCTTATCAAGAACTTGCAAAAAGTGAATTTTTACATTTGTTTCATTGCACACAATACAGTTTACTTCCCACCCAACCCCATATTTGCCCATTGGTAATGGAAGCTTCAAAAAAAAAAAAAAAAAACACACACACACATGCAGAATTACACAAAACATAAACTAGGAATTCTGTTGCAAAGAATGTTAAAATTATTCAAAACATGACCACCTTTTTCCGAGTATTTGGATCCCGAAATTGCAGCAATCTTTCCACTTCTGGAGCAAGATCACGAGCCATGTCTGCTGAACAAATATTTCCCAAAGCACAAAGAGCAAGCCCTACAATATACTGGTTCGAGTGATTGAGATCTCTGAAAATAGAGTTAAGGCTGCTAAAGAAGATGGTTGGCTTTAAATCCTTGGTTATTGTAAGAAATACTGGACAAATGACAAAGTCAAGAAAAAGGATGTATGAAAACCTTGTAAATCCACCAAAAAAAAAAATACATTATATATTGGATACTGTTTTAATGAGTTTGTGACCAACATTAGAACTTCTTGTCTTTCATCAAGAAGTAGCATGAGGCCAAGATATCCTATTCTCTTCTCTGGAAATCCAGCTGATGCAATCAATTTCAGGCACTCCATTTGACCAAAATGTGTTGGATAACCAAGCATATGGATAAACATGAGCTTTGCCAAGTTGCGGTGTCTATAATCTTGATCATTTTCATTAATTGAAGCCCGAATAGCGGCACACTCTTTCCGTACAACAGCACGTTCCTCTGCAGCAGTTTTACAAGCACGAATTGCCCGAATCATGTCCCTGCACAGTTATGCAGATGTGCCCAAATTTACAGTTAGGTCTATCATCCATATTGATGAAAGGAATAACTCAGTATGTCACTTCAATCCTTTGGCAAACTAGAACCAGAAGTCTCAAGATCACAGAAAACAGGAATAAATGTAACAAACCTAATCTTAATATGTCAAACCAAAGAACCATATTGTCTATAAGTTGCACAGGCTACTGGTTCAAATTGTGGATTATGTTTGTCGATGAAAAGAATCATAAGCATGACAATTCAAAACTGTCTATTAAGAACAATAATGTATCTTTTAGCAAAATGTTTCAAGCAAGTTTAAAATACTATCATTAGAAGAGATGGACAACAAGCTTAGTTTTAAGCACTATCAGCCTAAAGTTCTTGACTAGGCTTTATTAAAGCAACCCTGAATTATCAATGGAAAATCCTTTCCTGCTAGTGCCAACTTGCATTATGAACCTTTTTGCACAGTGTGGAACTTCCTTCATTATATCTGTTCCGCAAATCCACCAACAACCTTCTGGCTTAGGCTATGTCTGTTTTCCAGTATTTCTCATAAATTATACCCAAAACTTCAATATGCTATATTTATGATAGTAAATGCCGATCTGAAAAAGCACTTTTGAGGCATCTTTAAGAATAGTTAAATTGCCTGAATTCCTCAAAATGCATCCACGGAAAAGCGTATGCTCTAGAAAAGGCTCATGTTTTTCATGTCTTAAACATGCAATGTAAATGTATGATAAAGGTACCTCTCTTTAGCTGGAAAATTTCCCCAGGTTACATCATAACTGCGAACAGTTACCGCATATAGCAAAATTTCCCCACTTCTTTCTTCTTACTTTTATAGTCAGACTATGGTATGTTAAATTACTGACTCTAGTATGAGTCTAGTATGAGATTTTAATCAAACCCCTGTAACAAAGCAACATAATGGTTGTAAACCAAGTAGAAACCACATCTTCTTCTAGGCTTCATGTGCAGCTCTAGTGAAGTGGTTCTTTTTTCAAGAACTTTCACAACCCACGTTTAAGTTACAGTTAGATGGATCTACGAAATATTATAATTCAGCAGTTTCCAGCATGAATTACCCTCCACGGAATGCATTATCTTCTTTTTCTAGCATGGGCAGCAATCAAAAGTAATAGGCTACTGGGTTAATGAGAAGCACGAAACAGCTGAAGCTACAAAAATGGTAGAGAGATCCAAGAAATATATTATTGGCACTCCCGCACAACAAAAATGGTTTTATATACTAATAGAACTCCAGTCCTCATAAATAATGTGTAAATTATTTCGCAAACAGTCTAAGCAAGGAGATTTCTACATTTCACCACAACTAAATAGAATCAGCTCAAAGCTAATCTATTCTACCCGTTGAAGAGAAAACGCTCATTGACCATCAAAAAGCAGAAAACTCCCGCTACAATACCAAACTATGGAAGAAAAAGCACAAAAAAAGCAGCATATTCAGTCCCAATCAAATTACAATTGACTTTCGGTTAAGGAAACTCAATTAAAACCAAAATTGCACAGCTGGAGCTCCACAAGGTTGGTTAATACCAAAATTGCATAGAACATGAAAAAGAAATGCTTAAAGGATCCAATGAAATTACAAGAGTAAGATTGCAAACTCACCTTAGACGCGTACCGGACGAGAAGGGATTCATGATTGGGTCTGTTTAAAATTTCTTCGGCGAGCTCAATCAGATGGAAATGAAAGATAAAAACCGAGACGATAATCCCCCCGGATTCAGCAAGCGAAAACGGATAAACCCGAACTCGACAGTCGAAGATCCGAATAGGTAAATTCAGGGATCTCGGAGAGGAAAGAGAAGGGAGAGCTATTTGGATCTGAAGAGAAAAAGAGAGAGAAAATAATGCTCTTATTTCTTTTCACTTTGTGTGTGTGTGTTTCGCACTTCGTCTTCACAACGAAATGAAAACACTGAGGGAAAAAAAAAAAAAAAAAAAACTGAAATTTCTGCTGCTTATAGTGATTGGATCACCTGGAGGTGATGTGAAATCGCAAACTTCAATATTTAGATTGGAGTAATTGACGTGAAGCGTGTGAGATGTTTAAATGTCAGGTGTTAAAACGTGATTTGATTTGTCGTTTAGATGTGGGAAGCTCACAGATGGTGATTGGAGACAAGTTGCACTTATTAGGGGATAATAGAGTGAATTTTCCATTTTCCATTAATGGTCTTTATGTTTAAATATTATATAATGAAACGGCCAGTGGCATTTTTTATTATTTTTTTTTCTGAAAAATATTTTAATTTTATCAGTTTCTGATGAATCATTGCACATTACAATCTTGTTAATTACCTGTTAATCGGTTTCTGTAACAAGTGGAAACAATGCTTGTTGAAGTTAAATTCAAGACAACTATTTATTATTAATTTAATATATGATTGTATTATTTTAATATATATCATGAAAATGTTTATAATTATTAAATCACACTCTTAAGTAAATAATGAATGAATAATTAAATAACATGTTTTGAATTAAAATTAGAGATTCATATTATTGTTATAAAAATATTTCTTTTAAAGGATCAATTCAGACACCTGCAATTAACTGGCATCACTCTCAATGAAAAATGACATTCAACTATTTTTCCAATATTTTGATTTTTTTTTAAAACATATCAAACGTCAATTATTTTTTGAAGGCATAGAATTGTTAATGAATATTGTAGATTAAAAAATTAAATAAACTCAACTTATCAATTTATAAAAGAGGGTACCTACTGTAAATTTCCACCTTGAATTCACTTTTAATTACATCGACTTTTCTTAACAAACCAACCCAATCAAGTAATAAGCCCAACCAATATCAATTTTTTTTTTTTTATGTATTGCAAAAATCGAATCATATGTAAACAATAAGCATAAGCTATGCCCATTTTAGAGATGGGCTCCCTCCCGTTGTCAAATACACCCAACAGGAAGATTTCAGTCCTCTGCCAATCCATGGCCTCCCATCAAACAGGAGCCCTTAGAATTGTATTTCCCTCCATTTGAATCGAATTCACCGGTTTCAATTTCATCGGTTCAGCAGTCCTATTTACTTATTCATGAATTGCTCGCTTAATGTATTTTCTTTCTTTCTAACGGAATTCAAGATATTAGAAATCCAGCTCGAGGTACATCTGCATCGACAGGTTGATTAATTTGCACAACACCCACGTTGGCCATTAAAGACCACAATAGCGCATAAGTAATCCCTATCTATGTTCTGATGCCTACACTGAAATTCCACAATCGCTCGAGCAGTTTTACAAACGAATTGCAGCAGAAGAAGGACACGCTAACATTTACAGGGTAATAAGAGAAGTCGTAGGACGCAAGTTGATTCAAGGACGTTCCAGAAATCATCCCTGAAACTGGTTACCACTGGATTATGTTCACAGGGAGTTATTTTTCACAATATTTGATCCTTCTAATAATCACAGTGCGAATATATAATAATTAGAATTACACCTACTCACCCACCCAAAAAGATCATGGGAACAGCAGAATGGAAGTTTCGGGTAGTAGTTGTTCCAGCTCCATTAAGCACTTCCACTGGCATTAGATTTCGCAGCATTAGACTTCTTTTCTGGATCCAAAATACGCCCAGTCATTGGATCAACTGGACGTGTATCACGAGGTCCACCTTTACGCCCCATTGCTACCATTGGTGGAGGGGGCAGTAACCCTGCTCTGAAAAGAATGCGCTGCACAGGATCTGAAGGCTGAGCTCCAACTGATAGCCAATACCTGCAGAATCCATTTCACGAAGGATGACAATAAATGTTACATCTTATAAGAAAAATAATTGTGGCTCCATAAACCATTTTATTCCTTTCAACTTTCAATAACTGCAGGTTTAAACACAATATTAGTTCAGATGATAACAAAAATAGAGAAAATGAGGTACCACCGACATCACAAGTGCTCCAATTAGTCATATCAGGTTAAAGCGTGAAGAAGCTTTTCTTATCCTAGAGGCCCCAGCCAAACGAGCAGGTAATAAATTATAAATAGCATGTGTATTTAAATTCATCTTATCAGACACATCTATACGATCTTTGTAATTTCATAAACCTTATCCTACAATCTCCTGTGTTCAATGCTCCAGTCTACATTCATGAATCTAACTCCACTTTTTATTTATCCTGGAACTACAGTACATTCTCTTTGATGGCTTCTCCTGTCAATCATTTACCCCCCAAGTTCACTGATGCAGAATTGCTCTCGTCTTCCCATCATGACTGCCTCACTAAAAAGTTGAGGTCAATCTGCAGCTACAAAAAATTTTCAACTCACTTCATAAAGTTTACTCCACCCCTTCCCATGGGAGTCTCAGATTCCTCATCCCTAGCCGTTTGATCTCCTAGGATCTTAATCAAAGCTTTAACTCCACATCTTTCATACCCTTACTGAGGAGGAAAACATGAACAATAATACTCTTGGTTGTTCATCAGTCCTAGTTGTAGGAAATCAAGATCTATCCAAAGTTTTTAAGATTTATTTAGTGCCCCTAGTCATTTCTCTACAAGTTTGAATTTTCCAAGCTTCAGGATAAAAAACACAAATTTATGAGTTGTGATAAGTTGAATCTCAGAAGCCATGAAACCAAGAATTCTGATATAATTAAATACCCAAGCATTTTTGTTAAAAGTAATCGAATATATATATATATATAAAAAAATAAATAAAATAAAAAAGAAGGGAAGGAAACTATAAAATGTCAAAATATCAAATTAATATTCCAAAAGAGAAATAACTATACAGGTAAACATATACGAATTTGTGAGGAGAAAATAGCGTAAGGATGCTCACTTCACTCTCTCAAAATTAAGACCCATCCGTTTGCCCCCGTCTTGACCTGTAAAAGACATGAAAAATGCAAAGAATCAGCAAATTGAAAGATAGCATGCCTCCAAAGGAATACATGACTTCATTAAGCAAATTTCAGCACATACATTCCGGTGCACATTCGATACCCAAATTGAGGTGTTGTGATTCTCATAGTATGAATTCTACAACTGAACAAAGTCGATTCTTTTCACGTTCAAAAATTCAAAATGCTCTTCATTCCCCAACATTGCTTAACTATCCAACCCCAATTTTGTTGACTCCAATGCCATTTCGAGTATTGTTAGGGCATTAGAGGGAGAAAGAAAAAAAAAAGTTTCTTTGCATAGAACATATTGCTCCTGAGAAAGAAAGGCACAATACCTGGGAGGGGATTGTAATAACCAAGGACTTCCAGGTGCTTGCCATCTCTTGGAGATCTGCTATCAGCGGCCATAACCCGATAAAATGGTTTGTTTTTGCACCCGAATCTCGACAGTCGGATCCTCACCACCATCTTCTCTAGCAAGGAAACTCAACAGAACAAGAAGCTGAAACTCACTAAAATAGAAAATTGGTGAACGAAAGTGGCAGGGGTGCGGCTGCCGTAATCGAAGGGTTTAGGGTTTGCAAGAGGAAGTGGCGAGAGATTTCACTTCAATTCAAGTAAGAAATTAATACGACGCTGTTTCAGAATTAAATAAAATCCCTCCAGTGAATAAGGTATCTAGTATAGTTAGATTACACGTATAATAATACTCAACGCTGATTAATAAAATAACAAAATTATGGCATGTCCTCATTGATGAATCTCATCAAATAATAATAATATCTCAAAAACGCCCGCACGGGCGTAGCGCAGTTGATACTCAGATGGTATAATTGATAACAAAGAGCCAAGGTTCGAGTCTCGGCAGCTGCAGCATGGGAGTTTCACATTTTGGGTGGGCTCCTTGTGCGCACCGGGCCCCTGGGCCTCCCATCTAAGAAGTTACCATGTACTGTGGTTTACCTCCCCCTCTTACACTGTTAGACTGGAGTGAGTAGGGTCTCTTAGAGTTTGAAATTATCAACCTTTTGGTACCAAATAATATCTCAAAAACTATTTAAGTACCAAATAATATCTCAAAAACTATTTAAGTTGGTTTTTTGAAAAGAAAAAACCCTTCTTTTCTAAGTAATTTAACTTTTTTAAAATGCATATTCTTTTTTAAAAAATTTCATTAAAATAAAATAGAAAGTTTAAATTCAAAATTCAGATTATTTTTTACTTTTTAGTAATTTAATTTAATTCAATGTTTTATTTATTTTATCATGAGTTGATAAATCATCAAAACCAACCATCCAAATTGATATCAAATCCACTGAAAACTTATTATTTTTTTTTATACAATTATATTTGAATTTAAGTAGAGAGACGATGAAAAGTTGGCACGAGACAAAGCGACAAAGAGGAAAGGAGGGATTGGCTTCATTTCTTCCACCACTTCTATAGGACAGCCACCTTATGGAACAGGACAAACCTTTCAAGGCACCATGGGCCATGGCAGCTCCTTCATTCTCTCATTATAAAAACTAAGATTAGATGCCAAGTATATTCTACATATAATAATAGACAAATCTGGTTACAACTCCAAAATCTCTTTGGTATATGTTCAATACCCATTATTATAACCCACATAATTGTTTCTAGACCGAATATTGTGGTGATTGTAAACAGGAGCTCCATAATCCACAGGCTTAATCACCACTGATTCACGCTTTCCATCCTGTTCCTGAACTGCCCCAAACACTATCTCTTTTGTTTTCTCGTGACTTTGCTCATAGAAAGTTTGTGGGGCTGTAGATTGATATCGATGATGATACTGTTGTTTTTGCTGCTGCTGTTGCAAATCATCATCCCAACCACTGTAGAAAGCTCGACCGTGCCTCCATTGATGCATCTTTTCTGCATCCTTGGACATGAATGGATAGGTTTTCCTCGGTGTTGGTGTTCTGGTTTCAATTGAAGGAGGCTCGTCTTCGTCCGGTATCACAAAGCTATCCTGCACTGGCCAAGCATTTGAATGCATCTGCTGCTGGTTTTGATATTGATAGCTTTGTGGCTTCTTTTTGATACCAGGAATTATCCCTCCCAAAATTTCAACAACGGCTGCTCCACCATTGGCAAAAAGCTTGCCAAGGGATCCAAAGAAGCCTTCTTCATGCTTCTCCTGTTCATCTTCAGTTGGAATTAAGGGTGGTCTGACTGATTTAAGAGGTTTCTGATATGGACTTGCTGCAGTGCTTGTTTTCATTGCATCCTGGTCCTTCACAGCATATAAGATCAAAAAACATTTACCTCATTATACACTAGATATTGTCAAAACCTAAATAAATGTTTCGCAGTAAAAAGCTAGGATATTTTTGGCATTTCAGAGCGTACTTGCAACTTGGCAATGCATAGCATAGCTAGGATGACTAGATTTTTAATTTAGTTGGGCCAATAATTTTCAGAATATTGGCACAGTAAATTTTTATTTAATCAGGCTAATTAAAAAAAATCAACCTTATAAGTTCTTGGAAGAAAAGATATTTTATGGAGGTCCACACAGTTATGGTCTATTCTTGCACAATGTAATCACGTAATTCCTGATGAGTATCCTATGAGGTTATGACAACAAGTTACTGCAAAAAAATCTGAGCGAAGGACAAGTGACACTTACATTCTGAGAAGAAACAATCGTTCCCACCCTAAGTTGCAGCAAAGCTAGCATGTAACCAAAGAAACCAGCTGCTACAAGGACTGCAATCCCTGCAATAATGAAGTGATTGTCTAAATCTATTAAATTGAGCAAATAAAAGAAAGCTAGATTGCCGATCAAAGTAAGTTTACCAAGGGGAAAGCCACTGCCATACTGATAAGCACAGTCATCAAAATGGAGTTGGATCTCTCTGATGGCTCGATTTCCTCTGTCTATAACAAGCAAAGAGCAACTGCTTCCAATGTAAACCACATCAAAATCATTGGAAAACTTTGCATCTTCACTTGCTCCATCTACATGGCCTCCTCCACGCCCCCATTTCCCTCCTGCAATTGTCGTAACCCCTGCAGGAATAATTTTCAGCATTTCAGAATTCAGAATCTTCAGTTCAGACTTCAATTCCCAACACCATAACAACATATAATGATGTACAATTGAAATCTAATACTGAGTTCAGATATACATCTACAATTCCCCATTTAGATTTTCTATGAAACTGCCCATACAAACAGAGATTGCATTTACCTGCATCACTTATCTTCCTGATTGCCATATTCATGGTATCTGCAATATAGATATTTCCCCTGTCATCCACAGTAAGCCCCTTTGGATGGTTCATCCTTGCTTCTCTGGTCTTCCCATCTACATGTCCAGAGTATCCTTCAGGGGATCCAGCAACCAGCTTAGGTCTGCTGTCTGCATCATGTTTTCAGATTAAAAAAAAAAAACATGAAAAAGAAAGAAAATATAGGGAGAAAGACACCTTCAATCATATCACACGTACAAAAAGTGATTATACATATTATCTTGAAATATCTAACCTTGGTAAAACATAGAAGGGTCAACTACGTGGAATTCTTATTTTAACACATAGGAAGAGAATATGCATATATGGATGTGCTCAAACATATTTGCAATTGTAAGATAATAACACAGCTGAATTTGAGAGCAGTAAGATAATTTTTTGTTTTGTGAATTTCATATGTTGAAAAGGCAACATAAAGGTAATATACCTTTTATACTTATACCATGCTTAATTTACATCCTGCATGATGATGGAAAGATATAGCAATCATTTCACAAACTATCACTATAACACCTTTTGATGAGAAATAAACTTCATGTTAGAATCTCTCAACTGTCTTTGCTAATCTTGGCATAGGCCGCATAGCATTGAAGTACCATCCTAACCTTTTTCCACTTAAACCAAAGATAATGGTTTCTTTATAAATAATCAGTCTTTAGATCTAATATTCCCAAGACCAACTAGAATACAACCAAAAATATATATTTTTTACACACAAATGCCTGTCTGCCACATAAGACGACAGGCTTCAAAAGGCACTGAAAACGTATTTTATTTTGTAGATTCATTCTCTGGATTTCATCTTTCCCAGAAGTAACTAGAGCAAAAGAGTGATCATATTTGATATAAAGCTCGCTACTTGAGGCAGCTGGCTTTGGATATTGCATAACACCCTATGCATCCCCTGCATTGGATATTTTGAACACAAACTTAGATGAAAGTTGCCGCATATCATTAAATCATGAAGCTATTCTTTTCAAGTACCTAATTACTGATTCAGAACCAATAAGCTAAAGAAGTTTCTGGTTTTACAAAAGCTGAAATTCCTTTAGTTTTACAAAAGCTAAAGTTGATTGAGCTTTCAACAATACCGATTAAACCCACTGATTTTTTGACAAACGGGAAAAAGGTTGACAAATACATATAGTCCAGATAAATCCAAACAAACTAGAAATGGCTATTCAACAAAACAAGGCCAATCAATCAAAATCCCAGGCCATACAAAAAAAGCCCACTTACATAGAGACAGGGAAGAGGATATCCTGTAAATGTTACTGTTAGCGGAGTCCAAAATTAGTAGCTCCCCACTGGGCAACACCTCCACAGAGTACGGCTCAATCCCAAGCTTGCTTCCATCGAACACCGTCTCAACAGTATACCCACTTTCAAATTTCATCATCGGCCGGCCAGAAATAGCTGCTCACAAAAACTTCATGAATCAAATCTCAGATAAATCAACACAGAAACAGTTAAATACCACAAGGAAAAGATTAGGGGGAAAAGAAAGAGGATCAAAATGTGGGTGTTAGAATCAGAGATCTAAACCTGTTTTAGTAGTGGCTTTGAGAGACCATAACCATTTCATTAAAGCAGAAGCCACATTTGAGAATAACCCACTGACAATCTCTGCAAAGGAAAAAATAATACTTAGCTGCGAGCAAGCAAGACATAAGCTAAGAGAGAAAAGAAAACAGATCAAACACAAAAAAAAAAAAAGAAAGAAAAAACAGCTTCCAAGCTCAAATGAAGGCACTCACTTGCAGGTGAAGTAGTAGAAGGAGCAGAAGAGACACCTCCAAAAAGCAGGAGGAAAAAAAGGAACAAAACCAAGAAATTCTTGCCCATTGCTAGTAATGTGAAGAGGAACTAAAAGAAAGCTGAAGAATGAAGATTCAAGCTGTGGGCATTTGAAAAAACCCTACTACTTATCTGGGTTTGAATAAAAAAAAAAAAAGATAGCTTTGATAAGAAATGGGGGTGAAGGGAGATGCTCAAAAACAGTATATTTTTTTTTTTGGGAAAGAGCTTTTGGGTTTTAACCGGAGGAGAGAGAGAGAGCAGGGTGATTTAGAGAATATAAACAAGAAAGCGAATGTAGGATAGGAAAGGGGAAAAAGACAGAAAAAGAAGGGAAAAAGCAAGTGAGGTCACTCACTAGCTCAGTGACAGTGGGGGGCAGTGCTGTGGGAGAGAGAGAATCATATGTTGTTCTCTGTCATTTGCGTGCTTAAATACCTCTTTTTTTTTTTCTTAATAAATAAATGAACAGTAACAAACAACAAAACCAGGAAGCAGCGCCACATTTATTCCCTACCTAAACTCTGGCCGAGCTGAGCCTGTGTTTTTACTTCACACGCCCCGCGTTATGCTATTTCCACCCCCTCTTTTAGCTCTTAATATTTTATTTTTTCAAACATAAATTCTAACTTCAAACATAAACATAATACATAATATCTTCAGACTCAACATATCTTAATCTTTTATTAAAATTATTTTTTTTATTAAAATATAAAATTTTGAAGAATTTAAACTAATTTATTAAAAAATTTTAAATTTGAATAAATTTTTATAATTAATACAAATTTTCATTTAAATTATTTAATAATAAATTAATTAAAGACAAATCAAAATTTTATTAAATTTTTATTTAATTAAATCTCAAATAATTTTAAAAAATGTCTTATTTATAATTTATAAACTTTTAATATATTTTTAAAAAAAAATTAATTTCATCTACTATTTTAATTTTAATATTAAATAAATATATTTATAAATAAATAAATTTTATAAGTTTAATATTTATAAATTAAAATTAAAATTAATTTATTTAAAAAATAATAAATCAAATTAAATTAAATTTATATCTAATATTTAAATAGCTCACAACCATTCTAATTTATTTAAATATTAATTGAATTTACTTTTATTTATATGTTTATATTATTATGTAGTATATTTTCTAATTATTTATTATATAATTTTTAAGTATTTGTATGAATTAATTGATATTTGATTTGATAAAATAATGAAATTTTTTAAAATTTTAAAGTAAAATTGTAATTAAATAATTAATTAAAAGATGGAATTTCCTTTTCCGTTGGCGATAGAACAAAGGCGGCAATGCGAATGGAAGAAGTGAGGTAGACAGTGACGTGTGCTAAGTCGTTATTATTAGTAGTAGTCATGTCTTTTATAATATTTTCAATCAATTTCAATTTTTATAATAAGAGATAGTTCAAAGATTTTTTTTATCAATAAGCCCATACCCATTTCAAATAGCTTCTTTTTTAAATATTATATATATAGACATTTTTATTTCCATTTTTTTAAATACTTGTAAAGGCATATTTCTATTATTTGAAAAAGTTAATAAATATTATTATTAAAATTATAATTCTTTTGAAGGGTTAAAAATTGAATGTAATCGAAAAAGTTGAAATTTTATTGGATTGAGATGATGCTTTAGAACTTAATATTTGCCGAAAGTGTAAAAGGCAAATTGAGCTTTATGTGAATTGAGAATTGACGTCAACTCCAATATCACGTTATTACTTATTTTGCGAAATCCAAAGACATTCATAGGTCCAATGGTGTCCAGTGTCATGGGATTGGCCTGGTGTGGAGGGCAGGATTACTTTCCTAGGGAACGTCTTCTATCAAAACGCAAGCCTGACACCTAACAAGAACTTGAACCATGGGCTGGTTAAACCCATTTGTCTTTTACTTGATCTGCAGATTGCCTACTTGCCACAGGAAGTACTGGGCACGCTGGGCCTTGGCCAACCTCTTCTCCATCTACTTTTCTTCCTCATCGCTTGCTTCAAGGGACCAATGAAGTAGCGCCCAGTTCTGCAAATTCACAGCGGAAGAAGAGGCAAAGCTCCAACCAATTTGAATTGCTTATGATCAAAATTACGACGGAACAAGAATTCTGAAGCAGCATTCAGTGAGACTAATGAGGAGAATGAGGCTATTATTTTGGGGACCGTAATGTAATAATTGATAAAACAGTATAAAATTATTTTGATGAATGAAAACCAAAAGGAAACGAAAGCGCAACTAATTCAACAGCTTTGGCCAATCATGAACCACATATGATCCCACAAACCGCTCCATGCCCACGCAATCCTTATCCAATCTCATCTGCCCTACTTGTTAAAGTTTCCTAAAGATGCTGTCTTTAGATTTCATCACATCAACAAATTATTTTTACCGACAAGGGCATTGTCACCTCAAGTGATTCTGTTTCTATTATTTTTAATATATATATATATATATATATATATTATATAAATGAGTTTTAGTTTAATAATAATAATTTTATTTTTTGAATTATAGAATTTTGAACATAGATTAAAATAACAAAATAAAAATACCTCGATTTTCTTTCTCTAAAATTCGTTTATTCTCACCGCTAAAAGTAGGTTGCCATCATCTACTGTTACTGCACTTTTGACTTTTCGATGAACTTCAATTCAGTAACTCATTTATATGGCAATAATGATAGAATCACTATCGGATAAGATTTCCTTATCATCACCCCAAATTAATTACTACTCGCTGACTATTCTAGAGGGCAAATGATTTGATAGATAGTAATAAATACTACCTTCTAAGATCACATTCACATTCGATTCGATATTTGAGTATTTGTGCACCTACAGCTACAAAAACATAGATTTTTCTTTCCCCTTCCCGAAACAACGTTATCTACTGAAAATCAAAATGTTCTGAGATGATTTTATATATAACTATTTACAACATGTCGATGCCACCTAACTCCAATGTTTCAAATCCATTGGAAATTCATCTATTGTTCCCATTTGCTATCAGTAGACCCATAGGTATTTAAGTGTCAAATTGACATTCGCAGTGTGAAAATAACAGTGTACCTATACAATGTAATGGTGCCTCTTAATCTGAACCGAAGAAATATGAAAAGTAAAAAGGGAGAGGGTAGAGGGTCACCGTGAACGTTTGAAAGCCAGCTACTGAGAAGAACTCTTACTGGCACCAGTAAATGCAAGACTTTTCTCAACCTATACAAGAATAATTCAATAAGATAGTCAGCTCGTCTCCTCACAAATCCATCTTCGTCCACCACAACAACCAACTTCTAGAGATGCCCAATACCAGAACTGCACCGGCAAGGTTCCACTCTTCGTCAACTGAAATCACAATCAACAATCCACATTCATCTTTATTCACAGATGGAAGACCCTCGATTCAAAATGAGTTTCCCAGGACATCAAATGTGCCAGCTCACTCAAACAGCACTCTCGAAAGAAACCATGATTTGTTCGATATACTTGGGTTTTGGGCATGAAGCAGCTGAAAGGCCTTGAAGCAATTTCACAACATCAACAGTATCATCTAGATAATACTTGGCCTTGCTTGGCTTCCGCCCAACGGTGCAGGCAAAGATATCTGGTGCCACGGGCAAAGTTGGACCAGAAACTGTGCTTAGTATACTCTCAAACATGTCCTCATCTGATTTATCATCACCAATGCACAGCACAAAATCAGGTGGCTTCGCACGATTAACCATATTCAAAATAACCTTTTCAGCAACAGATCCTTTACTTATTCCCTGAATGTCAAAATATAATGTATTAGCGAATAAGTTTTTCATTCTCCAGTCATATGTTTCATGAGAATTTCCTCCGTGTGTGTGTGTGTGCGTGTCTGAAAGCAAGAGGTTTTTTTTGGTGGGGATGGGATGGTGAAGAGACGGGGGTTGGGGAGGAGCTAAAGAGGCCAGTTGTACCTGTGGCTTAACTTCAACAATATGTTGGCCCCGCTTAACCACAGCTGGTTCATTTGCAAGGACATCTTCAAGATGATCCATCAATTCTTTGGCTTGGCAGGATCCAAAGTCTGGGTCTGCATCTTGATGGTGCCACACCAACGCACTCTCCTTAACCTCAATACTGGATCCATCAGTTGTCTCTGTATACTGTCTCATTATAGGTTCCACAATATTTTTCCAATCAAGATCAGCAACAGAATTAGTTTCCCACTCACTGGTTTTATCCCACCTGAAAAGAAACCCAAAAGAACAGATCATCATTTAGAACATTGTTTCAGATCACAAGCTTGCTTTGAATCATTTAATTCACATACCTCATGAAGTGTCCATGTTCAGCTGCTATTCCTAATCTCTCACACGGCTCAAGCCACTCACTTAATGACTTTCTTCCTCTCCCGCTGACGATAAAAACAGTGTTATTTGGATCGTTGCACAGATTTGTCAGAACAGACATGACTTCAGGGCTGGGGCTTTTAATAATAGATGTGTGTGGAATAACAGTACCATCATAGTCCAGAAATATTGCTCTTCTATTCGTCCGTTTATAAGCTGAGACAATGTGCTCAATACCCAACCTCCTAAAGCTAGGAGAAAGAGATACAACTCTGAATCCCAGGCCAAATCCAATACCCCAACACCTTCTATTATAATGATCTTGACAAGATCTCTCCAAATCTTGCATAAAGCTCCGAGCCCAATAAGCTACATCATGAGTACTGACATAACGATAGTGCTTCTCATGGCGCAACTGCTTCTCAGATTCATTCATGGTGAGGGCCAAATTCAAGGCATCAGCCACAGCATCAATGTCCCAAGGGTTTACCCTAAGTGCTCCACTTAAAGAAGGTGAGCAACCAATGAACTCTGACACAACAAGCATGCTTTTGCGGGGAGAATCTGATGCAATGCCCATGGCTTCATCCATATACAGAGTTCCCTGCCTGCAAACGATATATTTGTACGGCACCAAATTCATCCCATCCCTAACTGCATTCACTATGCAACATTCTGCTAAAGCATAATAGGCAGTCTTCTCATATCGAGGAACAGGTCGGTCAATCAGAAGAACTGGTTCATATTTGGGCAAACCATAAGTTTCATTGATCCTTTTGGCAGTTAAATATGTCTCCCGCTTTGCTTCTTGGACATCTTTCCCTGATCCCCTTGCAGGGTTAACAATCTGAACCAGGACTACTTTTCCCTGCAATTCTGGATGTTGCTGCAAAAGTTGTTCCATTGCCAATAATTTCAAACTGATGCCTTTGAATATGTCCATGTCATCAATACCAAGAATCACTTTTTTCCCACTAAACTGTTCTTGAATTTCTTTGACTTTAGCAGATGTAGAAGGTAGGTTCATCACGGATTCAAGCCGACCCATGTGTATACCAACAGGCAATATCTTGATGTACACTGTACGTCCAAAGTAATCAAGTCCAATGTGTCCCCTCTTAGATTCATAGTCCAAGCCAAGCATTCTGCTGCAGCAGGAGAGAAAGTGCCGAGCATAATCAAACGTGTGAAAGCCAATCAGATCGCAGTTCAGAAGTCCCCTCAAAATTTCATCTCGAACTGGCAGTGTCCGGTATATTTCTGATGAAGGAAAAGGACTGTGGAGGAAGAATCCAAGCTTGACTCTATTGTAGCCTTTCCTCAGAAAGGTTGGCAGAAGCATCAAGTGATAGTCATGAATCCAAACATAATCCTCCTCAGGACTGATTATTTCCATGACCTTGTCAGCAAAAATTTTATTAGCTGAAACATAGGCCTGCCAAAGAACACGTTCAAAGCGATCACCATGGTCTGGGCACATTGGCAACATGTAGTGAAAAAGAGGCCATAACTGTTGTTTACAGAATCCAAGATAAAACTTTTTCTGTAGGTCAGGGGGTAGAAATGTAGGGACGCAGTTGAAATTCTCAAGAAGTTTTTGGGAAACTTCTTCCTGCTCACTAGCCTCTATATCAACCTTCAGGGACCCCACATAGATAACCTCAGTGTCAGGGGACAAACCATCCTTTAGTTGCAAATAAATTGAATCTTCATCCCAATTGAAGAACCACTTGGCAGTTACTGGATCCTTTTTAGCATGTAAAGGTAACATATTGGTCACAATAATTAACCGCTCATGAGAAATAGATGAAGCATTCTCTGAGTCCACATCATTACTGCCATAACCATCCAAATCAGAGATAATTCCAGGGACAGTCATCACTCTAGGAATAGATCTTGGAGTATGAGGAATTTCCAATAGATTCCCAGAGGCCAAATCTAAAATATTCAAACACGATCTTGACACCATCACTCATTAAGATACAACACTTCCAACTGCAAAATAGGTTGCTCACACGAATCTGCAGACCTGCAGATGGAAAAAAAAAAAAAAAAAGATTTTTCATTTAAAAATAAAAACTATGCCATTTGATCATATCATCATTTTCCAGAAAAATTATAACATCATTTTAACAACTCAAACAAACTTTACAATATTGAATATATCGAATTGAAATGTACTTTTTACTGTACACAATTCACAGTTCAGAATCCCCATACCATGCATAACAAAGAAAATTCAAACAAGAAAAAGAAATGCACTGTCTACTAGCACACTTTCAGAAATCATCCTCAAAAAATAAGAAATAATTTTTTCTACTTCATTGAATTTACAACAAATAAATAATCACAAACACGCCCTCACCATAACCAAAACGCAAAACCCAAAACTTTGTTCTACATGTTTAAAAGCTATAGAAATTGCCAGAAGTCAGCAAGCAAAGAAGGTATGGCATCCACAGTGCTGAGTACAGATGGTTGTGGCAGTAAATATAGCAATGCATCAATGACAATTGTAGAAATGATTATAATTATACTAGTCATGATTTCTGCAGCAGGAATGTGATGCCTTTTAGCTAAAGTATATGTATATGTCTGGACAGTAGTGCAAGGCAAGTCCTGTACAGGTGTTTCCATACAACGGCTTCACAAAATTTGCTTCATGTCATTTCTCCTCTATCAATTCTCTCAATCTATTTCCCTGTTTGACTTCAGAATTCAGATAGTACACTTACATTATCTAAATTTAAACTGATGGTTGCAGAGAGAAGTAACAGTCGCTTAAATTACAAAAAAAGCCCACTCTGAACTCGACCAATTCAGTTCCCTGGTTGACATTGGTAATGAAGGCTCTGCCTAAAACATTGTCTATTAGTAGCATAAATTTCACCACACTTAAGTCATTTTAAACTCCATCAATGTCCAATCATTCTCCCATCTGTCACTGTTTTTAATATTGGAGAATTTCAATGCATTTTGGATTTGTAGACAGCGCAGTCATTGTAGTAAGTTAAGTTTAAGCACTTCAGGGTCGTGCGCATGCTCACTACACCTGCTAAGGCCACCTTAGCCGTAGAAAAATAATTATGAAGGCGTAAAACAACTGCCTACATATAGAAGGAAAATAAAAATAAAACAGGAGAGTTACATGTGAGTCTGCTGCCTAAATGATTATAGAAAATGACTAAGGCGGAGGAAATCTTAAAATAAAGTTCCGGATACGTGCAAAATTAGATCATGTGCCTGAAAGAGCTGTTCACCCACATCCAGCTAATACATATCTCAATTTTCCACTTCTTTCTCGTTTTTCCCCATTGGATTCTCATTAACAAGGGTGAACTTTAAATCCATGTGTCGTTAAGCAAACCCCTTTCATGAAATTTGAGAACTACAATGCAATTTCCATTGAAAGTAAACGTATAAATATATTTCTAACTAAAATGTGATATCAAAAAGACTTGAGCAAGAGGATTCTCTCTCTCTCTCTCTCTCTTCATGGGTAAAATAATGGAACTAGATTACAATAAAATGAAAGCCATACCTGTAGATATGTTCATTTACTAAACTTCAATAAACCAAAGCCAAACAGTAAATGACGGCAACAGGAATACAAAAATAAAATAAAATAAAATAAAAAGCAGCACGATTCATAACTAAAGCCGCTGAAATTACTGGATCTTAAGTCTCCAATTTTATAAATATAATTCAACCTCGATTTACATATACATAGAAACAAACATGTGAATAAATTATAAGTCTGAAAACAAAAATTAAATCACTATCAGATCAAAGGTTGGATGCCGAGAAAACGCTTCAAACTATACAAATAAACAAACAAACAAATAGAGAAAATTTTCTCCCGTCAACCTCATTATCTCTCATCCTCAGCATTTTCATGTGAAACAAAAAGAAAGAAAAAAAGAGCTGTACATTAACAGCAGATCAGAGATAGAGAAAATCTTTCCAGGCCAAAATACGAGGACCTACCTCAGGGTTAAAGAAACCGGTGATGAGTGAACGGAGACGTACAAAAGTTAGGTAAAAAACCGGCGAGTTTAGGTTGGTCCGGTGGTATTGAAGAAAAGAAGGAACAAAAACGCAAAAGGCAGTTAGAGAGATGGGAAATGGAAGCTGTGTTGGATTTTCAATGGGGAAGGAGAGAGAGAGAGAGAGAGAGAGAGAGTTGTTAATTAAATGAGAAAGGAAAGATAAGAATGTAGGAAAAGGAGATGTATATATATGAGACGTCTCCGCGTTGGATAGAGATTGAGTCGACCCAACTAAACACCAGTTACTTTTTAACCCTGGTTTTAATATTGGATCACGTTTCCAGTTTTCAACCCCAGCATCCATTTACCAAAATGCCCCACATTTCATACTCATTTTACTAATATTTCCATACCATACTCTTTAAATAAAAATAATAATAATCGAAAATCCTTACTTGAGAAATTAGATTGGAAGGTTTGTTAGTGATATGGTGTGAAATGTGATTTGAAGATTGGTCACTTTCATTATAATGATAATAGAATTAGCCAGAATAAACTCACCTAATGTCGGCCGAGGCATCTAAATATTATTCAAACACTAAAAATTAATATATTCAATGGTCAATAGTGGTTGGTGCTACTGCTTATCTGGAATTAAGTGAGAAAATGAAAGAGGATAAGGGGTAGTTTTGGCATAAAACGTGGAGTTTAAGGTATTCTTATTAATTTATAATATCCTCCACTAACTCCACATTTAATTACCTTTTTTTTTTATATATAATGGGTTTCTTTATGTGTGCCTTAATCCACAGGGTTATGTAACTTATGGTATGTGTATGTGTATGTGTATGAATGCCACTCCAACCTACTACTAGTGGAACTTCTTTATTTTTATTTAAAAATAATAATAAACTTAGATTTATATATTAAAGGAAAAACCCCTACTTATCCTCTATATCTCTACGTGGATATCCAACTATTGGTTACCTTCGCTTTCAAAATAAGTTAAATAATTCCTCATATAGTTTCTTACATGTTTGATTAGTCTTCCTTCTTTTTTCTCTTTTAGGATCTGCTTTGATTAGTCAATATGTACAACAATATCATAATAAACATATGCACGTATTTCCAGTTGTTAGAAGGCAATGATAGCGAAAAGCCGCTGTGCAATGAAAAATACAAAGCTTAATTATTTGATTGATATTGCTTTTTTCTGTATATGTATTAAAAAAAACATTGGATTCAAAACAAGGAAAATATCTATGCTTAAATTAAATCTATTTAATTTATTTTTTTATTTTTAGTATGAATTTTAATTTAAGTCTATTATTTTAATTTTTATTTGGAATTAAACTGATTAATTATACATATTAATAAAATAAATTGTAATACGAAAAGCAAGTAATTTATATTTTATACTTAGTTATGTTTTGAAATATAATCTGATGATAATATCTACAAAATCTGAACGACTGATTTAAAATAAAGAGTGAGTGGATGATTAATATAAATAAATGGAAAGTGAAAAAGGGATTGGAGCAAAACGGAATATACCAGGACTGGCCAATAAAGGTAAAAGTCAGAGAGAGAAGGAGTAAATAAAAGAGAGGGTAAGTCCTCCAAATAAAAAATGCTGTCTGTCA
Organism: Cnidoscolus chayamansa; assembly: GCA_948266635.1. NCBI lineage: Eukaryota > Viridiplantae > Streptophyta > Magnoliopsida > Malpighiales > Euphorbiaceae > Cnidoscolus > Cnidoscolus chayamansa. The sequence goes on along the minus strand of CAOGCB011527384.1, from coordinate 15,507 downwards.
GAGATGAGCTGTGTGCACATAAATGACAGCTGGGTAAGCAAACCCAAGGAAAGGACCAAGGGGGCGTATACCTTTTCCAACATATTATTATTATTATTATAACCTTCTTTACCGTTTATTAATTTATCTAGATAACGCCATTTAATAAAATATGTCTTTTAAAATTTGATTAGTATAGAAAAAAAAAAGGAGGTAAAGAGTAAAATTGTAATAAAAAATAATTTGACTGGGAGAGCGTGGCCCAGACACCACGGCGCTGCTCGTTCCCGCCCGACCCAGCAAGTTCCTAGCTGGCAAATGGATAAGGCGATGAGCATGACTATGAAAATGTGCTCATTTCACCTATTTACATAATTGCCATTCGGTTTTGGTACAATCGTAATAATTACTTTATTTCTCTTTAGATTATATAACGATTTTTTTTTTAATCTTGTAATTTATTTAATTAAAGAAACTGTTTTTAATGTCCAAATTTATGAAGCAGAGACAAATATGTGGCCCCGTGGGTAATTTAACTGAAAAATGAGAGAGGGTGGGTTTCTTTGAAAGTAGGAAAAAAAAAAAAAAAAAAAAAGAGCGGGACAAGGATTTGTGGAAAGACGTTTTATAATATGATTGGTTGTTCAACTTCCATTTTCCTCATCCAGCACACACACACCCCCCACTCAACCCCCAAAGGAAAAGATCAATCCTCTCTGGAATGTACGGAGCACCAACAACACGCGTCACGCCCCCACTTATCCATCATCCATGTCCCGCTCATCCACTTTCATTCATCCATTTCAATTTTCGTCACGTGGTTACCACGTGATAATTCAATGAAATTGAAATCCATAACGGAGAGAGAGAGAGAGAGAGGGCGGTGCGAATGATCTTGCGGCCTTGTGGGGACCCCATTTTATCTGGTCGCCGCGTTTCGCGGGATGGCTCGTCCCTATCCCCCCGCCTCCCTTTTGTGGGTCCCCACCCTTCCATGTTGTGGAATGTTCCCAACGTATTTTCCACGCACCGATATTTGTAGTTTCCTGTCTTCCTTTTTTTTTTTTTTTTTTTTTGGGCCATTGAACTTTCTTAATTGTGAGATAACAGCCTAATAAATTGAAGTGTTAAATTAAAAATTAATTTATATCATTTTTAAATTTTCTATTAATTTCAAATTATAAATCATAATATATTGAATTCTCATTCAATGACCAATAAAAATAATATTAATTAATAAATAAATGATAATTGTTTTAAATGGAGTACGTAACATGAGTTGATGATATGTAGTGAAGTTTAAGCATTTTGTTATTGGGCTTTTTTTTTTTTTTTTTTACTTGGATGCAATGAAAGGAAACATCAACAGCAATACATACAAGAGCTCATTATAATGAAATATCTGATCTGTTGATTTGGTTTTTAGCTTTTTTTAAAAAAAATATATTCCACCATCTGTCATGATAAAATTGATTAATTATATCTAATATTATGAAATTTTTTTAAAAAGAAAATAATTAAAAGTAAAGAAAGAGGAAGTAATTAAAGTGAAAGAGGCTGGTTGTGGTAGAAGATAATAGTTATTAAATGGGGATGGGCATGGGCTCGAAGATATATCATCGGGTTTGATATAATTGAATTAGAAATGGGGCTTTGACTTGACTACGGTTGCCTGAGGTGTTGTAATATAAGTTAAAGTTGAAAGCGTCTTAAAGTAAGCGAAGAAATTTGAAGACCATTCCTCTCTCTTCCAAGGTTTATTATTTAAAAATAAATAAATAAAAATAAAAGAGGCTATGATTATGATATATGAGGAAAGACATCCCATTGGGTTTCCATACGTGATTGATTTTGAGGGATTTGTTAATCAACTTGGTCAAGCTAAAGCTACATGCACATCCTATTCCCAAACCAAAATGCCATTTTGGAGTAATAGGTTTTTTTTTTTTTTTTTTTTGAATACGTAACAAAGCTCATAGCTTGCGACCTTTAAATTTACATTTCGTAAGTGGATCCCTCATCACTTCTTAGGCAAGTGGGTTCATTCCTAATAGGGTTTTAATCTTCAGGATTGAGCATGCGTTTGCTCTTCATTTATTAATTTGATTAATTTAAATTTATATCTATTAAATTTAATAAATAAAACAAAATAATTTCTTCAAAATTATAAAATTATTTTTTATTTATTTCGAATTCAATACTTTATTATTATTAATAATAAAAAAAAGACTTACATCATTACATTACATTTCACCAAAAAAAGTGCAAAACAATTAGTTTATGTTGCATCTATAAAAATTGTTATTAATAATTATTTTATTTTATTTTATTTTTTTAAATATAGTAAGAGGATGGAAATTTGATATTTTAAAATGATGAAAAATATTAATTAACTCAAATTATTCATAAATTAATTTTCTACTTTGTTGAATATATTATTATAATTTTATTTATTTATTTATTTTGTTTTACTAATAAATTACTTCTAACAAACAAAAAACTACTTATTAGTTTAATTTTCGTTTTTGTAATAATTAATATCAATTATAATTTCGAAAATTACTAATAAAATATATATATTTAATTATGCTTTTAATATATGAAATTAATATGTAAAAGTACAATCAAACATATAAAGCTAGCACGCATTCTGTTTGATAAAATGAAACAAAAGGGGAATGCCCGTATCAGGCTTATGAAAACTTGAGTTCCTCAGATCGTCTCACTCCGTATATACAAGAGTTTCAGCACGTAAACAACTTAGTCTCTCATCATCCTGTGGCCAAATACCTGAAGCTCACCCAAGTCAGGTTTGTATGGTCTTCTCTTGGTACCAATTTGGAGTGTGAAATCTTCCATGCAGCTTTGGGGATTTTGCATATTAATGAACCCATCATTGTTATGATCTACAGATTGCAGCGAGGCCTGTGAAGAGATTGGATTCGTCGCACAATTATAAGCTGGATGATTACCTGGAAATGATGATGGAACCATCCCATAATTATTATTTCTTTGCCACTGATTTTCCGTATTATTCCTTGACGAGTTCACTAGATTTTGTGCCAGTTGAGCTTTTACTTGCATCACCTGGGCCTGCAAGCATGCGACCTGAGAATGTTTTGTAGGTTCATTACCATTACTCTTATATATATAAATGGCCATATCGTCACAAAACAGGAAAAAAAAAAAAAAAACTAAACTAGTATTTGGGAGATGGATGAAATAAAGATTTATATTCATGTGAAAAGGAGTGATAAAGATCTGAAGAAAATAAGCTATATACGTAGATGGGGAATGAACCTGTTGTTGCAAGGCGAAAATATGAGAAAGACAACCATAAACAGGGTCGTTAATGCGAGCTTGAGCTTCATAGGCAATACTGACGATTGCTTCACCGCGATTAGCAGCTGGTACGTGCAAAAGTAATTTGGAGGCGTTACTAGCACCAAAAACCTTATGAATGGCAGCAAATCTGGAAGACCCATGTTCCGAGGAAAAATAGGGTGCAAAAAGACAATCCGTCGCACATTTTCGCCTGAGAAACTTGCATGCTCCGCAGGGTGAACCGGTGCCACTTCCAGATGATGCCATGGCAGAAACAAAGAAAAAGAAAGGGGTGATGGAGATGGATAATAATGAAATTTAACTTAGGCACACGAGCACACTAGGAAATGGTGCAAGAAAATGAGAGGGAGAGGCAGTGATATATATAGCGAGTCTTGGACTATGGAAGTGAATGGGGAACATGGAAGCTCTTGATAATGTAGGGTTCAGGGGAACATTTCCTACTGGTTGATGCAATTTGGTTTTGGCTTTTTTTTTTTTTTAAGTGTTTATTTCATTAATTTTCACCAAAAATCAACCTACTTAATTTCATTTTTCACGTAATATATTTGATGATTAATGCAATTAAAAATAATAGATTTCGTCGAGTTTAAATATATTTTATAATTATATTGGTTAAAATAATTTATCATGTTATTAATTTATTTTTTTAAAATTAATGAATTTAATTTATGCATATTAAATATAAATTTATTAATGTATCAAACATGAACTATTATTTTAAAATAGAAAATGGTCTGTAATTATAAGGAATAAAAAAAGAGTCTGAAACTGAGAAAAATATGACTTGTTAGTAATGTTTATTGTTGGGTGATAAGCGATAATAAATTAATTAGTTTTGCTTTTAAAAATTCCTTAATTATTATAGTTTTTCTTCTCATTCCGCCGAACGCCGCACCTGGAAACTGCTGCTTTTTGTCGCTTTCTGCTTCTCGGCGTACAGCCACCTGCCGGTTATCTTCTACCGACAACCGCTCTTCCAATTCAACGCTTCACTTTTGTGTTTTTACAAGGAACAATTTTCTTTTTTTTTTTTTTTTTTTTTTCTTTCACTGAAATTTAGTGATTAGGGCAGGACTTGGTTTAGTCTGCGAAGTCCAAGTGGAGTCTTTCATTTAAAAATCCAGTTTTCTTATTTATGAATGCAATCTTAAATGATCACATAAGGATTGATGGTATGGATAAGAGGTCCCTTTGCCCTGAGAGGTAAGAGGAACCGTCGGAGGAGACTGTCTAAGAAAAGAAAAAGTGAAATTTCTTGAATTATTTATAATAAATACAGTAATAAAAAAAATGTTTCTAATAGATAAATATAATTTTTTTTTTCTGACTAGCTAATTACTTTCATTGTATGTATATATAAAATATAATACTTTCCTATGGATTATTTTAATAAATAAATAAATAAATAAATAAATAAATAAAAACATTTACTTATTATCCCAGTCAAGCAAGACCGAACTTCACATGAACGTTCCTGAAGCTCTTTAGTCTTAAGAATCCATTTGTTAAAAATAGCAAATTAAAAAGAAAGAAAGAAGGGGAAAGTCGTCATCCCTAACAATGGAAAATGGATCTTTGCCCTTAAATCACACTCTCTTTTATTATGTCATACGCACATGGCTCACGTTTCAACTATCAACCTTCACAATTTTCCAAAGGTCACTTTCCTTTTAGCTTAGGAAACATTTGCAATTTCATGTCCATTACCCTTACCCAACCTCATTAAACCCTTCTTATAACATAAAATTCCATTCAATCTATTCACTAATCATTATAAAACAAATTTAATTCAACTTAATTTTTTTAATACTAAAAATCCTATAATTACTTTTAATTTTTTTTATCTAAAATAAAGTTTCTTTATATAAATAATAATTAAATGGAATATATTAATTATTCAATCTATATAAATATAATACAAATGGATTTGCAATCATTCAGTATCAATTTCATTTATTATAGCTCTCTTATTTATGCTTTCTATGCTCTTACTATATTTAAGCAATTCTCTTCGGATAATTCATCCAACCCAATACAATATCCTGAAGTTTATTATAACGCTGTAAAGTTTGCCTAACTCTTTGAGCGGTTTCATAATGTTTCTCACCGACAATTTAAGGTTGGAGCACAGTTGATATTGAATCTATCAGATCTACTGTTGGATGGATACCTTAAGCAGCTAATCCTCTTGATAATACAGTAGTAGCATTTAAATATGCAAATATCGTGACAGAGCAAAATCGGTCAAATCATCTGCAAGTACAGAAACTGCTTGAATAGAAGTTATGAATCATTCTTTGATCGAGGTAATCTTTTCTTGTAAAGAGCTGATTTCGATACTAAGAGTGGGTTGATAACTCACGACGAAAAGCATTCTAAAGACAAATATTTCGGATCCTGCTTAGACAAAATGAATCGATAAATAAAAGTACGTATTTTTCATCAACACACCTTCACCACTTCTTCTTCGTGGTTCTAACCTTCTAAGCTTTACTTTGTTGCCCATGGAACTAGCATAAATGATTTTCTTGCCCATAGTACTAGCATAAGCGATTTGGCTCTGTGCGACTTCCCTTTTAACACTATTGTCCATCCTTCTAGACATGTATTTTATTTCCTTTTACACTATTCTTTTTTTTTTTTTTAATTTCCTGAGATTCTCATCAATGATATTTGAGAAATCATTTTTTTTATATGATAGTATAAAGGATCTATAGTGAATGGTATGAAAAGTGAGTTGGAGTTTGAGTGAATAAGGGTAGGTGACTGGTATTTTCTTTCTTTAATTGCATTTGAGGATTGTTAGGGTCTGAAGAGAATCGTGTAAGGTTCCTTCAATCAATGCTCTTATGATTTTCGATCTGAGGTTCCTTCTTCAATGGATTGATGAATAGGTATAAATATTAGCAAATTAATACATGTTCACTTAAAGGACATCATTTCTTGATATATTGATAATTTGACGAAGCATTTAAAGTGATTATAGTTATTGATGCAATAATTCAATGATTTATTAATTTCGTTTTTTTTTATATGAGGATTTAGGCAATGAAAGGAGAAAGTATTAAAGAAGAATTAGGGCAATGCCATTGTAAATAATTAAGTGATTGTTGTAGAATTAGGTGGCTTGATTGAACAACATTCCCGCTGTAAGTTCTCTTTACCTTTTTTTGGTGATTACTTTTTTTTTTCTCACTTTGATTAATAGGTTTATATGTGTGTTTATTCACTTATGAGTATCTGTGTGAGTTGTTTACTTGCAAGTCATATTAGATTATTGTTATTATCTTTAATTCCATACTCATTATGGACAATATAAAATCAGATTATTAATAATTATTTTATTTAAATAAATATATTGTTTAATCACGTTACTAACATGACAATAAATGAAATTTTATTTTTATTTGTATAAATAGTTTTTTTGCTTGATCAACTATTTTTTTTAATTATTTTATTGTTTACAGTTGATCTATGCAGTCTATTTTATGTATTCATGTTCATTGATTGTTTACAATCAAACATTATATATAAAGAAATTAATATATAATATAATTTGTCATGTATTTACATATCTTAGATTAGTCGACTCCCTTTCATCCTTTTGAGTTATAGAGTCTGATTACTTCCCTTCATTCTACTGAGGTACATAATTGGTTGTCTCTATCTCAACCTGTTAAATTATGGATTTGATTGGCTCCTTTTTATTTTATTGAATTACAAAGTTAGTTGGCTCCATGGTAACTCGTCATGATGAGGAGTCGATAAACTACATAACTCAACAGGATAAAAAGGAGCCGACAAATTATGTAACTCGGCAACATGAGATGGAACCAACTAATATTGTAACTCGGTAGTATGAGGAGGAGTCAACTAACCCCTAACTTGGTAGAATGAGGATGAGTTGACTAACTACATAACTCGACAAGATGAAGAGGAGCCAACAAATTATGTAGCTCAGTAAGATGAGGTGGAACCAACTAACTTTGTAACTCACTAGGATGAGGAGGAGTTGAGTAAGTCCTAACTCGGTAGGATGAGGATGAGCCGACTAACTATGTAACTCGGCAAAACGAGGATAAGCCAATAAAATACATAACTTGACATGATAAGGAGGAGCCAACAAACTATGTAACTCGATAATGAGATGTAACCAACTACTTTTTAACTTAGTAGAATAAGGAGAAGCTTATTAATTCCTAACTTGGCAGGATGAGGATAAATTTACTAACTATGCAATTCGATAGGATGAAGATGAGTTGACTAAATTATACAACTCGACAAGATGAGAATGAATTGACCATCTATGTAATTCGGCAAAATAAGGAGGAACTGACTAACTACAGAACAGGAATACCCGACTAACAACTTACAACAACAACAACAATAAAACCTTATTCCCAAATAAGTTGGGGTCGGCTGTATGAATCCTCTAACAAATAAGCTCCAAGGTAATATCCTAATCACACGCCTCAGACTCCTTCCATTACTCGGATTTTACGCCTCCATTCAAGTCTATTACTAACTAAATCCGCATCAATATTTAAGGCTCGTAAGTCTCTGTCTATTACTACCTTCCAAACTGTCTTAGGTCTACCTCGACCTTTCTTATCCCCATCAACCATCAGGTTCTCCCCCTTGCGGACTGCCGCATTGGGAGGTCTCCGTAAAACATGTCCAAACTATCTAAATATTCCTTCTCTCACTTTATCACCAACCTCCGCTACCTGTACTTTCTGCCGAATATGCTTATTCTTAATTTTATCCAATCTAGTATGGCCACACATCCATCTTAACATTCTTATTTCTGCCACGCTCATCTTATGAATATGTTGCCCTGTAGGTGCCCAACACTCACTACCATATAGCATCGCTGGTCGAACAACAGTCCTATAGAATTTACCTTTCACCTTCACTGGTATTTTCTTGTCGCATAAGACTCCCGATGCTCCCTTCCACTTCGTCCACCCTACCTATATTCTGTGGTCCACATATTCGTCTATACGACCTTCATTTTGAAACACAGAGCCCAAATATTTAAACTGTTTGGCTCTTAGAACCAAAACTCCATCCAAATATGTGATTATCCAAATTGAAAAGAAATGTGCATATGAGATAAATGATCCCTGTGGTTCTGCGTTATCTTCCAGGGGTGAACCAGTAGAGAATGAAGTCAAAACCAAATGAGTATACTGATTCATTAATATCCTTTAGGCATGCTCAAAGAACTGAGGAAAATATTGGAAGCAATAATTATGATGGCAGTAATACGGGATGGATGGTAGGGAAACCTTTTACAGAACTTGCAAATCAAAAGATTATGAATACAGGAAAATATGCAAGCTCATATTGAGCTTTGAAAAATAAGAAGGGGGTTCCTTTTTATCATTTTAGATGCAGAGGGCAGTCAAAGTCTTTCAAAGTGGCTTTCTTTAAATGTTGGTTATTTTAGAGTTGGCTTCCCAATGCTTTACTATGAGCAAAGAACAGTGTCCAATCTATAATGGGAGCGATTTTGCTGTGAGATACAACAAAAGGAGGTGAATGAAAGAAATTGAGGCATGGTTAAAATATGTGACCTTTGTATATGAAGGAATATCCAATAATATGTGTGACTGCTATATCTGTAACAACCTCTCTTCAATTGTGAATCAGATAGGACAAAAATTGCAACAGAAATATTTCAATGTTATTATATTGTAGTTGCTACTACTGTTTCCTCTATTCTATTTTTCAGAGATGAGGTAACTGCACGATATTGAATGGGCTAATTATAATAAACTTGAGTGAGATTTCGGTGACCACTGGCACTTGGTGAGGAAAGTTCATGAAACGGACCAGAAGGCTCTGAGTTAAGCTAAGAGATTGCCACGCCTAACTAGCCCAAGTAGCTTTATACACGAGGATTATATTGGACTATAAACTTTAGAAATCCATGGTGAATCGTAAAGAACTGAAAGCACCTTGTTGGCTTTTGGGGTTTAGGCACATGATCAAACAAATAAGAATCTTTGGGGCCAAAACACTTGCAATAGCCTCCTAGATGCTTTTCAAATGAAAAAGGGCATAATTGCAAGCTGTATGAAAACAAAATAGCCACCAATCATTTTCCTAGCAAATAATTAGACTCAATACACAATACATTAAGCAAATGCCTTGCAATTCGTCACAACAGCAACTAATTCCATTAAAATTATAACAATAAAACTGTGATGAAGGAAATTACAAAAAATAATAGCCCTATATTATGGTAATTCTTTAATAAACATAATAAATTGTTAATTTTCAAACATCACCTGGCACAATCATCCAGTGAGAAAAGTTGAAATAGATGAATACTTAACTGCATAACCAAAATAGGAGCTCCCCCTTGCATGAGATTATGGAAAGTATTACGCTTCATTATCTAAATAGATAATTCTATTCTAAGCTATAATATGCATTACATAAAAGGTCAACTCTTATAAACAGCCATAATTCAAAGTTGCGTGATCCACTTACGACGAAAAAGATGTTTCTCCAAACTCCCACTTGCCATGTATTCGTAGACCAATAGCCTGTGCTCATCTTCACAGCAATAACCAATAAGCTTCACAAGATTCGGGTGACTAAGTTGACCTAAATAGTTTACTTCAGCCTGCCAAGAAGACAGTGTATAATAAATACAAGCATTAGGCCCATCTTTAGCATTATTAGCATAATTAATACAAATCACACATGCTGTAAACCTCAACTAAAACACACTTAATTAAGTTGTTGTATTATCCCTTGGCATAATTAATATGCATACAAATAGATGCATGTAAACACATTTTTCCAACTTAATCCAAAGATGTATTAATATTAAGTGAACACTGAATAGTTTATAATTCAAAATTATAATAGGCGGAGATACTTCTGAGGCAAGTAACCATTACATTCTTTAAAAGGATGGTAATAGATTTACGACAATTAAGGGGACTATGGCTTGGAAAAGAGTTAAAAGAATAACAGGTATTAAGACCTTATTAAGTAGTGTGCATGAGTGCACATGCGCAGTGCAATGCAAATATTCAACTTATAGAAGGTAACATCTCAGCAGTTTTCAGTCCTAGGTGCAGTGCCTCTCTCCTACCACCAGCAAACACAGAATTATTTCCTATCACTGGAACCTCTTTCTACTGCCATTGCTTAAAAAAAATATATCTTATATAAGCTGTAAAGTTAATGTGAACATCTTAAAACTATTAACCAGTGCAACTATGATTTGTAAAAGAAAAATAAGCATGCTGAGAAAGTACAATAGGCAAATACCAGCCATTCTCTGTCACCTTGTAACCCATCAGGATTAAGCTCTTTAATGGCAACAACCATAGTCTCATAATCAGGTCTTATTGTTTTATCTATAACACCCTTATAAACAATTCCAAATCCACCCTCGCCAAGGATGAAATCTGGTCGGAAATGCTTTGTGGCCAATGTCATTTCCTCGTATGTAAAGATGTCAACATTACTATATCCAGGATTCTGGCGAAGATCGGTTACATTCTTGGGGACCAGTAGAATATTGTTTCCACTTTTTACATCAAATGAGTCTCGCCTACTTGATTTACTTGCAGACTGATTCAAGTCCTGTCCTGCTTCAATTTCAGCATAAATATTATTAAGCTACCAAATATGATCCGACTAAACATGCAAAAAACTCAGTATTTTCTATCTAAATTTGAACCTTAAAAAATATAGCAAAAATGTAATTTAACTTTAATTTTGTTTGGCTGATCTCAAGTTGAATACATTAGAGACTTGATATTCTTCTTCTTTCACTGAACTCATCTTCCTTTTAAATTTGGAAAAAGGTTAAACTTTCACTAGCATGTAGTAAATTCTTAATTGTTGGTTCAAAAACAAATCTAACAATATAAACTGATTACTTATTATTCAAAACCCGCACTACAATCTTAGAAACTCAGGTTACAAAGATATTTGATAAAATGCCTCAATTGGCTCATGTACCCATTTGATTTCTATGGAAAAAATCAGGAAAACATATATAAGCATGAAAACCCATAATTTTCAATGGATAAGAAAACAAAAATGTACAAAGAAATTAAAGGAAAAAAAATACCTTTCTGAGAAGATAATTGTCGTTGCTCTCGAGATACTCGCTTATCGTCAACACTAAAACAAATCCCCATTAATCTAGACCTTAAACCACACCTAGATGTATTGCATTTTATTCTCCCATGTATACCTTACCAAAATTAATAATGAATCTCGGAAGTGAAGATGAAGAAGAAATGAGAAATGGCCTTCGGATCTGATCTGGGTCTAACCAAACTACAAATGGGCCGCCGGAATTTCACAGATTCCGGCAAAAGACCATAGAAAGGCCAATTAGTTTCACAGAAGGAGTAGACGGGAGGAGGGAGAGAGACAGAGGTTTTGGAGAATGAAAGAGGATGAGATTTTTGGTTTATGTTAAAAGAGAGACGTTTTCCCTTCCTTGGAAAAACAGCCGTCAAAAGCGCCAAAGAAGTGGTAATTTCATTTTTACAAAAAAAAAAAAAAAATTATTATCCATATAAATTAATTGATTAGCCGTTGTTAAATCATTTATATTAATTTTAATTAAAAAATTAAATAATATAAATATTTAAAATTGTATAAACAAAACAATATAGATTAGGAATTTAATTTTGAAAAAAATTAAAACTATTTTAATTAAAAATATAAAATTTTATTTCATTTTACTTTAAATATTATTTATAAAATAAAAAATTGATTTTATAATTTTAAAAATAAATTAATATTTTAATATATTATTATATAATATATTGTAAATTATATTTTACAGTTGGATATCGAATTTAATTTTAAATTTTTATTTTTATTTTTATTTAACAGAACTTTAACAGAAAAATTCCCCAACAGAGCAATGAATTTATTAAAAATGATAAAAAAAAAAAAAAAAAAACACTGAAGGACTTTATCCAAAGACAAATCTCATGTTGTTGGTTTTAATTAAATCTCATATCATTATTCTTACTTACAACTATAATAAATATAAATATATACATTTTTAGGATAACATAAATACATATATTTATTATTATATAAAATACAATTTAAATATATATATATATATATATAATAAAATAATTTAATTTCATATTTTTCTTAAAATACATTAAATAATTTATATCATTTTAAAAACATTAATTATTTAGTCATTTTCTTTTAAATCATTGATAAAATAACTAAAATATTATTATTTTAAGTTAATATTTATAATTTTAAATTCATAACTATTTAGTTTATATAATTTTAAAATAATAACCATTTAATTTTTAAAATTAACGGAACAAATTAAGTAGTTAGTAATATAAAAATACATAGACTATTTAATATATTTTTGAACATATGGAGATTAAATAGTTACTTTTATTAAATCATATGAATTAAATAGTAATTATTTATTAAATAATCATTTTAAAATTTTTATTCTTCTTATATCGCATAAATACATACAGACATAAATAATTTAATTCATCAGACTAAACACAACCTACACCAGTGGCAATCACTGAGCCACCTTCACCAGTTCCTGCTATTCACACTTCTGCCAAACTTCCTAGAGCTTCAAAGCCAGCAGCACCTCTTCGAAGGAGTGGAAGACATGGTCTGATGACCAAATCAGTCAAGCCTAGAGAGCCAGATAGTGCTACTTGTTGCTTGATAACCCGCAAGTATATGGATCGCAATGTAGTAATAAAAATATCGTTCCCATGAGGAACGGGTTATGTCCACTTATTACTCAATTTTTATGTCGTGTTTGTAATAAGACGATAAATTGATAAATAGTTTGCTAATCCTAATAAGAAATTAAAACAAAACTATAATCTTAATTTAATGTCAGAGATACAGCAACTCCAAATATTGAATCATGCCTTTTTAAAGTTTTCCCCTTAATCAAAACTTGGGTTTTAGGAACTTAATGTTCTTAAATGCATTCGTATAATTTTAACCAACCTCTCGGCCTGTATTAAAAGCATATAATACATCTACGTCTAGATGTACTCAATTCATTATTTTAACAAGATATTAACATAAAACTTGCCTTTTGATTATTTCAACAAGCTAGAATTAATTCCTGCCAAAATAAATTAAAGATGTCTCATGCACTTTATTTTAATCATTATCATGCTTAAAATAAATGTTATCCTATTGAGATGGAAGGGTTAATTTTCTTCTGATAACAACCAATCCATTAATAATAAAATGAAAGATCAATAACATAACTTCAAGAATCATTTTATTCATAAAATCCACATTTGTACAATGCTAGTCTTGACAAGAGTATTTAAATACAACAAACAAGAGATCTTAATGAACAAGAAGAAAATTAACAAAAGAGCAATCACTTCTCGCCTTTATGAGGGCGTCACACCTCGAGGAATCTCTTGATTTGTTGCTGGGCTTGATCGCTAGAAAGACTCTCGCCTGTTCTGGAAAATGTCTTGAGTTCTTGCTGACTTCTCTGGTTCTTTGCTATGTATTATATATTAGATTCTCTCCTTTTTCATCTTGCTCCCTTGAGTGCATATTTATAGAGAGTTGATATTGGAAGTTGTAGATGCAGTTGGTGGATCAGTTGGGGTCGTTTCTGGCCGGTTTTAGCAACTGTCACCAAATGGACACCTTGAAGCAACATGTCTCCTCGACCAGCCTTCAGTTCTACAACTGCTGGATGCCGTGTCGCGACTGTGCAAATAGAAGTCACGCTCGCGACTTGCTTGCCAGAGTTACTATCTCGGTTGTGGTCCAAATCGCGACCATGAAGAATTAAAGTTGCGCTCGCGACTTACTCTTGAGTTGCACATTCAGCACCAACTTTAGCCTTTCTAATCCACTTTTTGCTTGATTTGCACATTCCAAGGCTTGACTTCATACCTGCAAGATTTCTATCCCCAAACTGCAAGAAAACAAATAAAACATAACACAAATCATACAAAATCACACAAAATAACATAAGAAAATATGCTACTTTAGCAATGCCATCACTACTCAACCACACATCCTCTGAAGTTTACCCATACTGAATGTGAATCTCTTGTTGGTAATTTAGGATTTTGATTTCTCGCCCTAGTTCCTTTTTTATGTTTGACAAAAAGGGAGAAAAGATTATAGGAGAAATATTTTAGGACCTTTATGTAATCACTTAAATATTAAATGTTAAAAATATTTTTTATCAATCTGAATTTCACAAGTCTTATGCGATGATTGGTATTGAATACACTACTGTTAACTTGTGATTTGTTGATGAGCAACAAAATTGATATGAACAAATGAACTTATGTGACATGACTATATTTTTATTCATGTGAACTAATTGAAAACACAAGTGAATAGAGACTTTTGCTTCAAGGGGAGCTAAAAATTCTCCAGCACAAACTCAGGGGGAGTATTTCTTTGAAAGAGTACATTATCTTTTTACTTAATCATGTAAATACTTATATGATAATGATATATTTCTCCTTGTGAGCAATAAGTTTTGTCATCATCAAAAAGGGGGACATTATTGAACTCATAAGGAGAAAACTTATTTTTAATGATCACAAAACTTAGTGAAACATGCTAATGACTTTGCAAGAATTTTAGATCAAATGGAGAAAGCAAGTCAAAAGAAAGAAGAAGCAGAAGATGAGAGCATGCCATGAAGAACAAGGAAAAATCATGAAGGTAAGATGAAGATATAAGAGTCTAGACAAAAACTTGTAATAAAAGTGAGATCTTGATTTGCCAATGATTTTCTATTCACAATAAGAATTTCACAAATGCGTTCAAAATATATTTTAAAGTCAAAGAAAATTGAGTTTGAAAGCTGCTAAAATTAGATATCTAATTTTAGCTCAATGGTCAAAATTAACTAACTGATTTTAGAAATAAGTTTTTTTCAGTCTTGACAGGAATATAAAATTAGCATGCTAGTTTTTAAAATTAGCTAATTACTTTCTGGATGAATGGATCTCCCAATGACAGATAAAAATCTCAATTGGATAAGGTGTATCAGAGCTAGTGAAGTAAAGGAGGCTTTGAAACATATGAAAGTTGGTAAGGCATGTGGTCCAGATGGTATTCCTATAGAGGTTTGGAAGAGCCTTGGAGAGGCAGGAGTTGCCTGGTTAACCAAACTCTTTAATG